>JAOTOM010001639.1:0-75047 GCA_034440615.1 Ashinkailepas kermadecensis | reverse complement strand
ATAAATTAGCCATGATATATGGCATCATACTTCTCCATGCTATTTACAATAGTGAGCTATATTTGTGTACAAACATCAGGACATTAGAAATGTTAATTAACGTTACACACATCAGTTCCTAACAAGTGTCAGCAATACATTTCCTTCATGTGCTTTAAACATGATTCAAGAAAGCACTGTCATCGATTTTAAACTTGCAAAAAGAGTGGGCCGCCTGACATTTTGAGTGCTATTTGAGTGAATTTGCTGTCTTGTTAGTGAACTGACCACTTATTGAGATATATGTACTTTAAATTTGCCTGCTTCCATCATGAAAATTTGGCATTTTCCAATACATCAGAAATCATCAGAATAACTTCTTGTCCACAAACCGGTGTATGCATTTCTATGAATTTCTCATATAACTCAGAAAATGTTATCAGCACATGATTCCATTCCTGAAAATATAGTACTTTCAACATGTTATTGTTCTTTGTGAAGCAATAAGTGCAATGCTCTCATGCAGCATGCAGATGGAGGTTCATCACGTGCACCAGGTAGCACAAAGAGATATTATTGCAGTCTAAGGTAACCACAAGACAGGTTTTACACCCATTTTACCTCCACGAATCATTCAAAGGAGCTAGGTTTTGCCTAGTTGCGTTAGGCTAGGCTTTTGTTGTAAGTTAGTAAATCAAAAGTCTTCAAAAACAGTTCAAGCTAGATTAGGTTATGTCAGACTTTTTAAGTTGAAAATGTTTCAGAAAACTTTTTTTTTTGGGGGAAGTGGGCATAAAAATAATCATTTCTTGCATGGAAGTCTAGGCTAGGTTAGGTTAGGTTATGTTACATGTTTTTTATCTGAACATTATTTTTCATCCTATATTACTCAAATCCAAGCCCCTTTTCCATGTTATTTTTCCTCACAATTGGAAAAGTGTGCATCTGCAGAGGAAATGAGCGGTTACATCATGTTCAGCACATTAACAAACACGGCATTAAAAAAAGAAATTCAAAGAGTCAGAGATTACCATGAGCTGAAAAATTACCTAAAAAGCCAGGTATTATCACAGTTTAAGGTAACCACAAGACAAGTTTTACACACATTTTACCTCCATGAAGCATACAAAGGGGTTAGGTTTGTCAGGTTAGGTTAGGCTTTTGTTGTAAGTTATAAAAAAGTCATTTGTTGGTAAATAATTTGTGTTAATTATTTTTCTACAAAAAAAATAATAAACTGTTCAGGCTAGCTTAGGTTAGGTTTTTTAAGTTGAAAATATTTGAGAAAATGCTTCGAAAATTTAAATTAAAAATAATTAATTTCTTGTATGGGAAGTTGAACTATGTTAGGTAAGGTTATCTACATCTTGAACATTATTTGCATGCTATATTTCCTTACTCCACACCCTTTTTTGGTGTTATTTTTACTCCCAATTGAAAGGCATGCATTTGCAGAAGAAAGGACATTAAATGTGTGCTTTTGTGTTTTATTAATATTTTTCTATTTAAATTTCCAGTGCAATGTTTATGAATGTCACTAAGCTAATTGCACTACTCAGTTTCTGTGCAAATGCTTACTTTCCAGGTTGTGAGCAAAATAACATTAAAAATGGGCTTTGAGTTAGGTAACTTAGCAATTAAAAGAAATACCTTAAAATTCAACATAACCTTATGTAACCTAAGCTGACCTTGGAGAAAACAACTATAAAAACAAGATTGGAAAAATATCTAGCAATTTATTTTCTTGAAATTTTACAAATGAAAAATCTAACCCAACCTAATCTAACCAGAATTTACCAGAACACCTTAAAGCACATTATTGTGCTTTAAGGTGGTAACAAGGCAGTTATTACACATTTGCCTCCATAAAGCAAACAAATGGGCTATGTTTGGTGATGTTAGATTAGTTTAAGTGTTTTAAGTTCGACATTTTTTGCAAAAAGTATTCCAAAATTTGAAAGAAATGGATCTTTTTTCTTTAAAAGCATCTTATGTTAGGTTAGGTTAAGTTGGGTTACATTTTTTTATTGTTAAAAAATACATTGCTTGAAATTTTACAAACTTGATGTTTTGGTTTTGTTTTTCTCCAAGGGAGGTTAAGCTAGGTTAGGTTAGGTTATGTTGCATTTATTTTATTTAAAAAAAAATACTTTACCCTATGTCACCTAATTCAAAGCTTTTTGTTGGTGCTATTTTGCTTACAACCTGAAATGTAGGCATTTGTATAGAAAATGAGTGGTCCCATCATCTGAGTCACATTTATTTATTTATTTATTTATTTCACAATACATGCCCTCCACGTATAGTGGCTATTATGGACAGTCTGGGATTCATAAACATTGCATTGAAATGATACATTCCACGAATTCATAAAACACCTTAAAACACAAAGTTACCAAAATGAGCAGTAACATCGTGTTCATCACATTCCTAAACATTGCATGGGAAAAAATTCATCAGAAATTACCTTAAGCTGTAAATTTACCAAAAGGTGTGCCAACCCCTGGACGGAAATGCAACACTAGGTGCCCCAATCCTGGGCAGAAAGGGCACTAAGAGCAGTGGAATGAAAATATTAATAAAAGTAAACTAAAAACAGCTCTTCTTGAAGACAAACGTGGTAGTTATGTGATATTAACATGGAAACCCTGAGCACAAATCAGAAAAAAGCATGGACTGGACTTTTTCAAGCTTACCTGCCAACGTCTTCAATTACTCTTCCTTTGGGAATTAAATATCAGCAAGCTATTTATTCACTATCTAAAATCACACGAATCCGCAGATACATCAGAAGGTGCGATACATCAGAATGTGCGAAGTACAAAAAACGAATCAGTACGACGTCACATGAGATTGGCCTCCGGGTTAAACACTGCGCGCAATTGCACCACAGATGTCTTACCTTCGTCACATTTGTCACTGTAACCTCAAATTTAGACTTCAGGCGCTGGAATTTCTGTAACTTGAATTTGTTATTTGCATGTTACGATTTTGGATGTTCTGAGGAACGCCCATCACGATGTGTGACATTTAATGTGCGCTAGTGTCTATCGATACAAATCGACGCCCCTGCTTTGGATAAAAAAATAGAAACAAAAATTACGCAATATATATTCTGAAAATGTTCTAAATTGAACAACCGAACCCAACTTACCCGAACCTAATGTCAGCTGCTTTTGAAGGAAAATTTCCAATTTTATTTTATTTTTGAAAATGATTGAACAATTTTTCCAAGGTAAACAACTAAACTAGCCTAACCTAGCTAAATCGGTATTATTGTGCTTTAAGGTGGTAACAAGACAAGTTTTTACACACATTTGCCTCCATATAGCAAGCAAATGGGTTAGGTTCGGTTAAGTTAGGTTAGTTTAGGGCTTTTCAAGTTGGAAAACGTTTTAAAAAAATTCCAAAAACGTTTCCCCAAAAATTGCAAATTATTTGGTAACCTTGCAGTCTAAGGTGTTCTTTTTTTCCTTTAAAACAAAGAAAAATATGCAGAATACCATGTTTATAAAGGTGACTAAGATGATTGGACCCAATTATTTTGTGTGCTTACTTTTCAGGTTGGGAGAAAAATAATGCCAAAAAGGCTTTGAGTTCGGTAACATCGCATACACATAATTTTTTTTCATGCAACAAAACCTAACCTAGCCTATCCTAACCTATCTTTTGAGAACAAAAATTAAACTGAATTAAAATTGCACTTAATTTATTTTCTGAAAATTCTCAACCTTAAAAAAGAAACATAACCGAGCCTAACCTAACCTAAGCTGATTTTGAATGCAAAATTATATTTTTTGTGAACATGGTTGTAATTTTTTTTCGGAAGCTTTTGGGTATTATTGTGCTTTAAGGTGGGAACAAGAAAAGTTGTATGGGCGCTGTATGACCAACGCAGTCAATGCGCCAGTAAACCCGAATAACCAACCAACCAACCCAGAAAGATGTAAGCTGTACTTCCACAGTGGAGGGAATTCCAGCTATTTTGTTTGTTTTTGCACACAATTTTAAATTTTTCAGCAAGAGGTGGAGAGTCAGTCCACTATCTAATCCAAATCTGTTCCTATTCAGCACAAAATGTGCTGGTTAACATCAATGTTTCTACTTAGCATGGTGTTTTTCATTTTTTCCCTTTAGCTTTCTTATCAGCATAAAATAGCATAGGTTATTGGGGAGGCCCAAATCAACATTGGGGGGGCAAGATCAACATTGGTGGGGCCCCACAAAAGGATACAAATCGACGCCCCTGCATACATGCATGATTTTGCACTTATCAAAATTTAATTTCAACTGCCATTTTTGGACCACTTCACAAGCTCTTCTAAGTCATTCAAGTCTAAGTCACAAGCTCTGCAGCATGTATCTAGGTGCCTAGGTACCAGGCAAATATCAAACTGATAGTGTGATGAGTGGGCTGTTGAGGTTAATTATAGTTTGTATATCCAAACTCTCAATGATAACTGATTGTTGTTCACGGGACTGGATTGTATGCAAGTTTGACAATGACAATTAGTTTTTGTGCACACCATTTTGAATTTTGTAGCAAAAGGTGGAGAATCAGTCCACTATCTAACCCAAATCTGTTTTTTTTATTACAAAATGTGCTGGTTAACATCAACTACATTTTCTATGTACCTAGCATGGTATTTTTCTCTTTTTCTTCCACTTTTTATGAGCATACAATTAGCATATGTTATTGGGGGGCCAAATCAACATTGGGGGGGGCCTAGATCAACACTGGTGGGTCCCTGGTCCCCACAAAAGGATACAAATCGACGCCCCTGCCATCTAGACATTAGGGGGATGTCCCCATCCTAGTCCCGCCTTCAGCGCCTAAAATATCACAAACTATAACGTAAAATTCCCTTTACGTAAACGTCCACATGCCTGCACCTTGATCGCAAACACCCGCTTTTATAGTCAGACATGTAACGTACTCGCTTCAAAGGTGGCGCAAATGACCTCTGTGGTCCGGTACGCCTGAAAAAGTCAATCCCCCATGCAGTTAAATTGAAACTTGCCTGATGCTACCAATTTCTGCAATATACGAATAAAAACCTGTGATGTCATCAAGGTTTGACTGCGACTTTGGTGTACCTTTTAAAATAATGGTATTTTCCGGCGTTTAATAATGGTGTTTTTGCGGCGTACGAGACATTGGGCTTGTCAAGGCTATTTATCTTGTATAGCATTGGTCGTGGATGACTAAGGTTTGCTTAAAAGTCATGTGAGCCATAGCTTTCTTTTTATTGTTTTAGGAATACCAATTATATTGCAGTGGCCATGCAGCTTCTTGCTGACTTTTCTGTCATGGTATCATAAGCTGGCAGATTTGCCCACACATGGCTCTCGTTTTCCCCATATCAATATTGAATGCATGCATTGTCATTGGGCATTTAGGTAGGTACCTAGGTAAATATCAAGGTGATGGTGTGATAGGTGGGCTGCTGAAGATAATTATAGTTTGCATATCCACAATCTCAAGGATGATTGTCATTGCTGTTCACTGGACAATGCAAGTTTGACAATGACTGGAAATTAAGAATGGATTTTTTCCTGTTTAAGCTCATGTGTGTGGTTTTGCCATTGGTGGTGTGTACAAACATCAGTATGACAATCCAATTGTTGTTTTGTGGCTTAACATTAAAAAAAAGACAATCTTGTTTAAAATGCATCATCAGCAAAATAATAATATTTTATGTTGTAAGCTTTACTTTCCAGAGGGAAAGAAAATAATTTTTTTTTTTTTGTATATAATTTTGAATAGTGGAGAAAAAAAAGGGAAAACTTAGTTAATATATAAATCAAAACTGTTTTTTTTCAGGACAAAATGTGCTGGTTAACATCAACTAAGTTTTCTATGTACCTAACACAGTGTTTTTCTTCTTTTTTCCTTTAGCTTTTTATCAGCATAAAAATAGCATGGGTTATTGGGGGGCCCAAATCAACATTGGGGGGCCAAGATCAGCATTGGGGGGACATGGCCCCCGCAAAAGGATACAAATCGACGCCCCTGATCGCAAGCACAAAGAACAGACAAGGACAAGGGCGTGCTATCATCGCGAAACTTTGTATCCCTCTCCCCCTCTCTCTCTCTCTCTCTCTCTCTCTCTCTCTCTCTCTCTCTCTCTCTCTCTCTCTCTCTCTCTCTCTCTCTCTCTCTCTCTCTCCGGAGTGGACGTGTGGAGAGTGAACTAGCTGTAGTATAGACATGAGACGGTGATAACCAGCTTCAGCGTGAAGCTGTGCGCGAAGTTTCTCACTGATAAACACAGGTGCCTTTTTCACGTGAATCTTTGTGTGTTAGTGTTAGTGGCCTCCTGCGATTTTTTCCAATACAAATTGCCGACTTGAAGGAGCAGCGTGTCGTATGTGTATCAGCTTCCCTTAAGCTCGGCAAAGCAGTCGAGTGGATTCCGCGGCTCAAATGTGGACAGCCTTTGGTTAGGGTTTCTGAACATTGTGATTGGTGATCAAACGGCAGAACCAGCGAATATGTTGCGAAATGCATCATGTCATCTACAAGAGCCATCGGCGAACAATTAATATGTACAGTAACGTTAGCCCATCTACGGCTCATGCCACCGCTTTCTCACGGAGACACTGCACATGAGGCGGATCGCTGCCAAATTGGAGCCCCGACTGGTGACCCTGGTGACCCTGGTGACCCAGGATCAGTTTTTCTCCGGTTAGCCTGCTCTACGTCTTGGGTCAGTCAGGCGGCGTTTCTTAGGAAACGTCGGCTGACTGTGTCCAGGTATTTCCAGGAACAATTCAAAATGATCGACACATCCTTTCCAAGGTCATCACTTAGGGACGAACGCTGTGACGAAAGCTGGGTTTATAATGGCCCTGAAACCAAGCAGCCAGAGGCGCAGCCCCTCTGCCATTGGCTGCGCCAGAGGCATTGGCCCCCGTAGGGACCAAATACACACTACATCGAACAAAACGTTTTGAGATTTTACCGCGAAAAACCAGCCATTTTTGTGCCGGTCAGCCTACCCCCACCTTAAGAAGATCCTTGCTGCGCATCTGCAAGGTGCGGTCATCCCAGTGGAAGAGCCGCGACGGGTAGATAGTCACGAGGATACTTGATAGGTAACGGCGTCTGCTTGTGGATTATCGCACCGAAACTAGACTCACGACTCGGAACGCTGTTCAGAATCATCTGTGCGATAATGGATACACTAGACTATATAGAGATACACTAGATACACCGTCTGAGCGAGATAGAGAGAATAGATGGCTGGTAAGGATGTGACTACAAGCTTTCAAACCATTGCATTTTTTTGTTGTTGCAGCGTTTCGAGTTGTATGCTTTTGTGCGCTCAGTCGGATGTGTCCTTTTAATTGCAATTTTAATCACTTTTATCCCAATAGTCTTCATGAAATATGCCAATCTTTATTGAATGAAAGATGCGGGCGGCGGTGTTTCCGCTGGCCCAACTTTCAACAACGTTCCACGGTGTAGCACAACACTTCAAGTGCTAATCGTGCCACACGGTGTAGCACAGCACTTCAAGTGCTAAAGACAGAAGTTTCCGGTGTCATTCCTCGGCGCGGACATCAAACAGCAGTGTTCGAGCTCAGCTCCGTCCTTTTCAGCCCCGTCGGTTGAACTTGTGACGTCATGCACTACGTGACTTACACGCATCAGAGTCTGCCAGTCCCACATGTGGACTGTCTGGTGCTGAAAGGTAGCACGCCGGAAATACTGAACGGGATGACTGAAAGACGTGGCAACCGTGCCATTCAGTGTGGCACCGGAGCTATTCAGTGTGGCACCGGAGCTATTCAGTGTGGCACCGGAGCTATTCAGTGTGGCACCGGAGCTATTCAGTGTGGCACCGGAGCTATTCAGTGTGGCACCGGAGCTATTCAGTGTGGCACCGGTGCCATTCAGTATAGCACCGGAGCTATTCAGTGTGGCACCGGAGCTATTCAGTGGCCCGTGGTGCTATTCAGTGTGGCACCGGAGCTATTCAGACAACTTGGCGTGGTGCATACAGTTTTGACGTAGGATACCTGCCTTGCTAGACTGTGCAGGGTGTGGAGTTGCGGTTCGTCCGTTAAGTTCCTGTTCTCGGTTTGTAGCCAGATCTTGCGCCTTCAGCAGGGGAGCCCCTACAGCCGGTGGGTGGTGCCCGGAATTGTATATTTCGATACGATGTGGTAACGTACTTCAGTTGTCAGGGGACGTTCGTTAAGCAGATATCAGCATGAAGCAAGCTCCAATGTTTAGCCCAGGCCAACCCTTTCATTGCATGACTGTAAAGTGAAACTTACTGGCACGCTTTTATTTTCAGAAGTGTTTTCAGTCTTTCACACCAAAGGTTACTAGCAGTGAACCTCCTTTCCATAGCAAGAAACATGTTCGGATAATGATCCATGTTTCAGCCGCGGCGATAAATTTCCACAACCGCGTTGGCTCCCCTCTTCAGGTCAGGACAAGTCAGGTCAGGACACGTCAGGTCAGGACCAGTCTACACGCTGCACACATGTGACGGTCCCATTTATCCAGCCCTATCCCATGAGACAGGCCCGTGAGACAGCCTTGTCCCATGAGACAGGCCCGTGAGACAGCCTTGTCCCATGAGACAGGCTCGTGAGACAACCTTGTTCCATGAGACAGGCTCGTGAGACAGGCTGGCAGACATAAATAACTAATTATGAAGCCGCTGAGCCGAACGGGTTACAATTATTTGTGGTCTGTCAGATGAATGATTGGAACGTTCCTGGAAATGTCGGAAAGTCAGAACCGCCAATGGTATTAGGACAACGTATTCTAATGTGCTTGTGTGCGTCACACTACTGCACTGAAGCCAACAGTTTCCGATTTATCATGGAATTTGAGCACATTCAAAGGCAAGTTAAAAAATAACAAAATCCGAACGATTTGAAATCGTGTAAATGACACGGTTGACAATATGTGCATGGCGCAATATGTGCAATGCACCTTTGCCCGTAGCCTGCCAGCCTCTTGCCTTTGGCTTGGTTAGCACTCCCAATGGAGTCTTATACTGGTTCTAAATGCGCAAATATAATCAGATCACAAAGATACATATTATTTCCTGCAATATTTAAATGCTTAAACGAGTCCAAGAGAAAATTGAAAGGATGAAGATAAAAGTATACATATTTGAAAATATACATATACATGCATACATACATTGACACACACACACATATATATATATATATAACATATGCATTACTAATGACGGGTATAATATTGTGAGTGTGTACACACACCGTGTGAGTGAACGAGGCGCACGAGGACGCAGCCACCACTGCTGACACACTACTCTGTGTGGGTGTTTTGGCTGTGGAGTTGGGTCACGAGCGTCAAATGCCAAGTTTGTGTATAAACACCGATCGTCAGCGTCATCCATTGTGTAGGCGTTCACATTCCAGTAGGCGCATCGGTAATCGATCTTGTAGGCGTTCACATTCCAGTGGGCTTACCCGCCGTCCATTTTGCAGGAGTTCACATTCCAGTAGGCGTAACCGCCGTCCATGTTGTAGGCGTTCACATTTCAGTAGGCGCATCGGTAATCGGTCTTGTAGGCGTTCACATTCCAGTAGGCTTACCCGCCGTCCATTTTGTAGGCGTTCACATTCCAGTAGGCATAATCTCCGTCAATTTTGTAGGCGTCCACATTCCCGTAGGCGTTACCGCCGTCCATTTTGTAGGCGTTCACATTCCAGTAGGCGTAACCGCCGTCCATTTTGTAGGCGTTCACATTCCAGTAGGCGTAACCGCCGTCCATTTTGTAGGCGTTCACATTCCAGTAGGCGTAACCGCCGCGCGCTGCTCCACGCTCCCGGCTCCAAAACAACGTGGTCGTGTCTGCTGTTGGTTCGCCAGGAACACAGTTGTTCCATTTCTTGCGATCAGAACTGGCCTCTCGTGTCACGCGACGCTGTGTTAATTGGTCCACAATTGCTGCCCAACGCTCGTCAACAAGTCCCACGGAGGTCAACGTCGCGTGTGCTGAAGCCTGATGCACCCCAGACGTCGACACCGTGGATGTGTCACAAGTTCAACACACGTCTGGAACTTCCGACGATGTGAGCAGTTCAACTAGTCGGATGGTGCTATTTTGCAGATCCTGTTGTTCTGTTGAACAATATAAATGTACATGAAAAGCATCAGAAAATATTGTACTTTCGCTTCATTCGGTTCGTTGGTTCAGTCCTTGTTTGGTGTTGTCTGCGCACATACCTACAGAATTAATCCCATGAGAAAGGTTGCCAAGTGATGAAAACAGCCCAATGGAACTCCAGAACAAAATATATCTTGACTTTCATAAATGGCCGAGTGCAATAATAGTCAGCTAGATAATGTATCGATAATGCATAGGACATATAATACACCCCACAAGCATTTAGACATCATATATCGGATCGTATAAATCAATCAAATGATAAAAACGAAATATAAAAATTGGTTAAACAATGATTCGACAAATACTGATCGGTCCGGATTCGCATGACCAGTCAGCAGTGGACGGAGCACGAGCCTCGGCGCGACATGACGGAATGGTGTGCATTGAGTGCACTGGTGGCTCGTATAAAGTATATCAATCGGCAGTCGGATTTAAGGAGGGTATTTACATGCTCAATATGCCTCCACGACCATTTGAATTTGCACAATGCAATATATTGTGCTCAACACAGTAGTAGCAGGCCAAATGTAGGGATGGAAATCCCAGCTGTTCACCAGCCAGGTTTATTTCCTACACGAAAAGTACCTTGAATACCTTGATGCTCATACTTTGAACGTTAAAAATACCAACTTTTCACCCAGGCAGTTTTACGGCTGGCGGGTTAAATTCCTAGGCCATGCTAGTCATTATTCCAGCGAAGAAAACATCCAAAACGAGCCGTCGCTTCGCTGGCGATACGTGCATTCCTGGTCTCCGCAAAATGGAGCTCCTGTGTCGGCAGTTTACCGATGAAATTAGGAGACGAAAGACGGAAACAAATCGTTTCTCCGCTCCACGTGAGGCTGTCGGCCGGCGGTACATGATCTTCTATGGTGGTTGCATCCACCTCATGCTAACAAATGAGTGTTTTCGCCTTTCAGTTCTACTTGAACCAATCAACAATATCGCGAGAATGTCTGTGGCGAGAGACGGGACGTTCAGATGGAACCTTCGTGATTGAAGGTTATGGAACAGCGAAACAACGTTTGCTTCAAAGGCGAGTGTAGTGGTGGCTAGAACACTTTTCAAAGCCGATACCAAGTATATCAAAACAGGAAAAGGGGTTTGTCGCCTCATCTGACAATTGCTATCCACTTCCAACATCAATTTTATCACCAGACGACGTGGGCAAAATCCCTCCTCCTGGCTGGATAACAAGCAATCACTCCTTCTACATTCTCGGAAATTACCAAGTATATCAACAAGGAATTGACTGGGAATTTTACAGAATTCTCTATGCAGAGTAGAATCTGGTTCGGGACTTTCTTACCAGGAGTAAAAGGAAGAATACCATCAGCAAGTGCTACAGACTGCCTGTAATGTCGACACCGCTAGTCTTACAGACTACCCGTAATGTTGACAAGGCAAGTATCACGGGCTACCCGTAATGTTGACACAGCAAGTGTTGCAGGCTGTCCGTAATGTTGACACATTTCAACTTCAACAGATGGGTCTCCTTTAATGTTGATGATTAGCCAACCAAACTGAGGCCACTGCAGACGCCGCTTTAAAGTCCAACGTGATGTCGTCATCAGATAATGCATCTGAAGCTGAATTTAGCAGCTGCCAGGACGCCCAGCTATCACTCACCAGAGACGGCCATGCATTCTGCCAATGGCCGAGTGGTAACGGATGCGCCAATGTAGACACGGGCGCACCAATGTAGACAGGGGCGCGCCAATGTAGACAAGGGCGCGCTAATGTAGACAAGGGCGCGCCAATGTAGATACGGGGGCGCGCCAATGTAGACACGGGCGCGCCAATGTAGACACGGGCGCACCATTGTAGACAGGGGCGCGCCAATGTAGACACGGGCACGCCAATGTAGACAGGGGCACGCCAATGTAGACAGGGGCGCACCATTGTAGACACGGGCGCGCCAATGTAGACATGCAGACAAGGGCGCGCCAATGTAGACACGGGCGCGCCAATGTAGACATGCAGACAAGGGCGCGGCAATGTAGACACGGGTGCACCAATGTAGACACGGGCGCGCCAATGTAGAAAGGGGCGCGCCAATGAGGACCGAGCGGATCAGTCACTTAACCACATGCAGTTGATGCAGATCTAACTACGAGTGCCTACATCACACCCGCACCACGATGGCCAAGCTGCGCAGACGTCGGACGTCACACCGCTCTCCCGCAAAATGCAGTGACGTCATCGAGCCGGGATATTTCGGTACTTCCGGAGACAGGGTGAGCCCCGAGTGGGCTTCCCGACCGCAACGAACACCAAGCACACTAGAGTGCATTAGTTC
Source organism: Ashinkailepas kermadecensis (assembly GCA_034440615.1). Taxonomy (NCBI): domain Eukaryota; kingdom Metazoa; phylum Arthropoda; class Thecostraca; family Neolepadidae; genus Ashinkailepas; species Ashinkailepas kermadecensis. The sequence continues at coordinate 62,600 of JAOTOM010001639.1, read as the reverse complement.
CCGGTCGCTGCTGGAGCATGACATGACATGTGTTTGCCTCACGGCAAACCGGATCAATGATGGCCAACACATGCCTAGCCCAAAGTCATCGACAACCTGAACGTGTGATCCAAAAGGATTACACGTTGTGTAACGTGTAATCCAACCGACCGCTCCTCTATTCACTGCTACCATTTAATGATCAAATGACAGTTGCCCTGCTATAGTTCATCACCTCGTTTCTCTCCTCGTGATGCCGTGGCCTATCAGTTTTCCATTCTCGTGGAATAAGCTAAGTTTGTTGAAAATTACAACTGGGTCAAACGGGCACCAGCAGTCGATGACTCATAGAGGGCGCTGGTGAAAATGTGCCCGTACGTAGATGGCGCTGGCTCTGTAAAAGGTACAACAACGGACGACACGAGCTGTAAGAACGGAACAGTGTTCGCACATAGGCAGGACAACAGGACAAAGGCAGGACAATGATTATAGCTGGCTCGACAACAACCTCCTTACCTTTGCATATGTTTTCAAACACGTCTGCCCCGCTTACCTTTTTCTTTTTTGTCTTCACTGTCGCTGTCTCGTTGGCCCACGCCCTGAATGGTGGGTGCGAAGGGAACGGAGGGATATCTCGTGTTGCCACGTGGCGCAGAGGCGGGTCGAACTTGCTGCTGCCTTTCTTCTTCTTGCCCCTGTTTCGTTTGTTTCTGACGAGGATCGCAGCATGCATGGCGCAGGCAGAACTTCAGCTTCCATCTCCCTCCAAAAGATGGCATCACCAGTCTACCGCTAGTACCACGAACTCCCGTTGCGCGACAGCACTGTCACTTGTCGACGATGTGGCTGGGCATTGCTGGTGACGAGTGCAGACGACTGACGTCATATCTTGATTGACGTCATATCTTGATTGGCGAAAGCTATAATTCGGAAAGTATTAACGCAACTGGCCACCGAGAGCTCTTTCAACAGGAATTAACTATACAGCACCAGCTGACACCATAATTTGCCTACAATTGGCGGCAGGTCAACACCGTTTGTTTGCCGTTTGCTGAGCTCCAGCACGTCTTATTCTCCAATTAGTTATGAAACCCAGCCAGAGGTCACGTAAATGTCACGTCTGCTACCCGCCTCTGCTACCCACGTCTGCTACCCATAAGTCCAGAGTCAAACTCGCCACCTATAGTCAAACTCGCCAAGTACTATCTGTGACTCAGCTGGAGAAGGAATATTTTGGCGTTATTTTGAACACAAAATTGGAGGCATCAGAACAGACAAAAGAAGCCAGAAAGAAGGCACTAAGAATGCTTGGGGCAATAAATAGGAATATATCATACAAAAGTGAGGAAGTCATCAGGAAGCTTTACTACTGTGCATGTGTCAGGCCACGTTTGGAATAGTGTCCAAGCTTCGTCCCCTAGTTATGAAAAAGATTGTTTGTCTTTTAGAGAGAGTACAAAACAGGGCAACAAAAATGGATAATGGTATAAACAACCTGGCATATGAGGAAAGATTGAAGAAATTGGAATATGTTTTCACTTAGATATAGAAGGCTGAGAGGAGATCTCATCGAGGTCTTTAAATTTGTTCATAGTCAGGAACAGGGATATCTCAGGGAAATGTTTGAATTTAACAGAAATGATGCAATTAGAGGCCATCAATTCAACATTAAAGTTAATCACAGCAGGACAAGGTTAAGACAGTCTTTCTCCACCAACGGGGTAGTAGAACACTGGAACCAGCTGCCAGAAACCATTGTCAGTAGCAGCACACTGAACATTAACAAACAAAAAAAAACAGCAAAGACACTCATTATAAGAAAAGAGGGCTTGCTTTTCGGGATTCCAGGGAGGGCTGATCGAAGGATTTCGTGGGCAACTGGTTCAGTGTCCAGAGTGCAACCAAGAAGGGCCCTTGTGGCTCATAGTTGCACTGATCTTCCATGTCTTTATATCTTCATGTCTCTATATGATCTACACCTATTACTTTTCTCCATTTGACAGCACTGCATTTTCGCTTACCTTTCTGTGAATTTACCATTGCTTTATCATGTTTTGAATTTTGTTTTATTTTAAGAAGGCAAACAAGTTTGGATAAATTCACACATAAACACTCATAAACTGGGGTAGGAAGTGCGGTCACTCATAAACTGGGGTAGGAAGTGCGGTCACTCATAAACTGGGGTAGGAAGTGCGGTCACTCATAAACTGGGGTAGGAAGTGCGGTCAGCGGAGCAGCCTTCTCCAATATCCTTGATTTTTCCATACACATCATTAGTCGTCGCCAAAAATAATACACTCCTTTCCTTGCTCGAATATCGAATTGCAGGCGTGTCGCTTTTAAATGCTAGGGGGGGGCACCGTCCCCTTCAATCAATGATTTGCCCCGCCCTCAATCCTGCTGAAACTTAGCCATGGTATCTATGGTCGTACGCTATGTACAAATGTTGCTTGGGGAGCAGGATTGAGCCACGTGAGTCTTTGCAACTGCATCTTCTAATGGTGGAAAATCCAGTTGCAAAGGCTCCCACTATGGTGAAACTTTTTTTTTCTAACTGGGCACTACCACGACGGGTATCAAAATGTGTCACCACATCCCCATGAGTGCATACATTGAATATGACCACCACGTGCTGCTATAAGAAACGTCATGCACACGAAAACAGGCAATTGTTGGATCAGCATACGGACAGTGGCCACTGGTCGCAGTAGATGTGTGGGAAAAAGATCTGGATCTAAGCAAAATAACGTCAAAACAAATTTAGTACTTTTTTGGATCCTAGGTTGACTTGGCAAACACAGTAAACCTGTTAATGAAAATAACATCACACCAGCATGAAATAATTAGGAGGCTGCGAATGCAGTACAAGTGTGTTTCTCTCTTCTTGGTCCTCAGTGGATGAGTGTATCAAGTTATTCTAACCTGGGCCACACAGTATTTATAACTCACTTTTTTGGGCTCTAGTGCAAACAGTAAATTTGTAGATACCCAAGATGAAACAGACATCCATCATTGCACAAACATCATCTAAACACCAAATCATCTTGTAGATGTCGACATTTTATTTCGGCCGCAATGACTGACATGCTATGAGCCCTCATTGAAGTTATAATCGCATCTGGAAAATAAGTGAACTATTCGTTTTGTTGCTTATAATGCTAACTCTACATCTATCCTAGAGTACTGCCCGGTAATTTGGGCTGGTGCCAAATGCCATGGCGTTCGCATTGAGAGGGTGCAGCAGAAGTTCCTGCTGTGGCTGGCTCACCACACGGAACCAGGCTGCCACTCTCTGGAGTGTGAGCACCAGATATGATTGCATACTCTCCATACGAGACGCGCACAGTGGATGTACTTCATTTGCATGCAAAGTGATTCAGAGGGTTAATCGCTTCATTTCACCTGGTAGAGCCTTTTTCTGTTCGTGTGTCATTCAGACCCACCAGGAATGCTCAGACAACACTTCCCCATGCGCCGTTTGGTAGGGTAAATAGTTGTATAGCCGGCACCTTTGTCCGCGCCCCTCCAGTGTAGATAACTCCATCTCCTCCCTAACGACCCATCATTTATGTGACCGAATAGGCCGTGGGCAGCGGCAAGTCGCCGCTTATGCGGTGACTTGACAGCCAATCTGAGATAGCATATTGCTTCGCATACTTGCATTTGCATTCAAGTCACTTTTGTCACTTGTGCGTTTGAATAGGTCAATTATTATAGGACTTGACATATAATTGGGCATTGTCTGTTGGTCATAAAAAAACGATACACGATGGCCGATCATTGGAGAGTATAATGTCTAGGTGACGAAATAATCGGGCAACGTAGGTGTTCCGTCATCAAGATTAAATGTCAACAAGTGATATTACATTGGACATGTAGTGATACTCGTACAAGAACTACGTAAGAACAAGAACCATGCCAAACCACCACAAGCCAAGCCATTTTTCGAAGTCTTTGGAAACTTGCACTCAGGCCCGTGTATGTTGGGAACCTTACAGCTTTTGAAAACCATTTCCATAGTTCGGAAACTGCTTTCCCCGAATGAAGAACTGAAAGCCACGTCATCCTGTGCAAGAAACATTCATGCCCGATGATCATGGAAAGAAATTATCATCTCATTACCATATAATGCACCACAGAGATATTCGATCGCTGCACACAATGCAGGTATGGCCGAGCACCGATCAATGCAATATGCATGACTGATGTGAAACAAAAACGTCACATTCGGAGGAATACACAATTCGTCAATTCTGAAAACATTGCGTGCATGATAAGTGCAATAAATAATTCATGAACAAAGCAATAATATTGATCTGCAAAATCATAAACAAGTACATTACTTGCCAGATTAAAATAAAGCACAAATTTCGCCTGGGATTTTGCCAGTTTCATGATAAAATATAAGCACTGAAGGACCGCTATACTGCTGTAACAAGATCGCCATGGTCACATTCCCTCACTTGTTCGCATTAATTGCAATGGTTCGATGTCATTGAACTTGGAAGAATGTACCAATGCTGACGCCCATAGCAACAGGTTCCAAGGTAGGCACCGGGAATATTGGGGGAAAGTGGCCCACCAAACACACAGAAAGTTCCACCCATGCCTATGTGCCTGTTATCTAATAGGCGCCTACTCCTATCCAGATCACCACCGAGGAACTTCCGCCGTGTGTGGTGTATTCTGTGTTTGTGCTTGTTGTACATAGTTAGCGTTGTGAACTCGGAGACGAACCGGAAGCGTGACGTCACACAAAGGGGGCTACTTTCACGCCGGACACTGCTAGGTGACTCTCCGGTGTGCCTGCGCTCCGGCCAGGGCTGAACCGGTAGGCGAGCTTCTGCGCTGAACCTCTGCTCCGAGGCTACAGGCGGCAGTCGGAGGCTACAGGCGGCAGTCGGAGGCTACAGGCGGCAGTCGGAGGCTACAGGCAGCAGTCGGAGGCTACAGGCAGCAGTCGGAGGCTACAGGCAGCAGTCGGAGGCTATAGGCAGCAGTCGGAGGCTACAGGAGGCAGTCGGAGGCTACAGGCGGCAGTCGGAGGCTACAGGCAGCAGTCGGAGGCTACAGGCAGCAGTCGGAGGCTACAGGCAGCAGTCGGAGGCTACAGGCGGCAGTCGGAGGCTACAGGCAGCAGTCGGAGGCTACAGGCAGCAGTCGGAGGCTATAGGCAGCAGTCGGAGGCTACAGGAGGCAGTCGGAGGCTACAGGCGGCAGTCGGAGGCTATAGGCGGCAGTCGGAGGCTATGAGCGGCAGTCGGAGGCTACAGGCAGCAGTCGGAGGCTATGGGCGGCAGTCGGAGGATACAGGCGGCAGTCGGAGGCTACAGGCGGCAGTCGGAGACTACAGGCAGCAGTCGGAGGCTATAGGCGACAGTCGGAGGCTACAGGTGGCAGTCGGAGGGTACAGGCGGAAGTCGGAGGCTACAGGCAGCAGTCGGAGGCTATAGGCGACAGTCGGAGGCTACAGGAGGCAGTCGGAGGCTACAGGCGGCAGTCGGAGGCTACAGGCAGCAGTCGGAGGCTACAGGCACCAGTCGGAGGCTACAGGCAGCAGTCGGAGGCTATAGGCAGCAGTCGGAGGCTACAGGAGGCAGTCGGAGGCTACAAGCGGCAGTCGGATGCTATAGGCGGCAGTCGGAGGCTATGAGCGGCAGTCGGAGGCTACAGGCGACAGTCGGAGGCTATAGGCGACAGTCGGAGGCTACGGGCGGCAGTCGGAGGCTATGGGCGGCAGTCGGAGGCTACAGGCAGCAGTCAGAGGCTACAGGCAGCAGTCGGAGGCTACAGGCGGCAGTCGGAGGCTACAGGCAGCAGTCGGAGGCTATAGGCGACAGTCGGAGGCTACAGGCGGCAGTCGGAGGCTACAGGCGGCAGTCGGAGGCTACAGGCGGCAGTCGGAGGCTATAGGCGACAGTCGGAGGCTACAGGAGGAAGTCGGAGGCTACAAGCGGCAGTTGGAGGCTGTAGGCGGCAGTCGGAGGCTATAGGCGGCAGTGAGCAGTCGGAGGATACAGGCGGCAGTCGGAGGCTGTAGGCGGCAGTCGGAGGCTATAGGCGGCAGTGGGCAGTCGGAGGATACAGGCGGCAGTCGGAGGCTATAGGCGGCAGTCGGAGGCTACAGGCGGCAGTCGGAGGCTGTAGGCGGCAGTCGGAGGCTATAGGCGGCAGTCGGAGGATATAGGCGGCAGTCGGAGGCTGTAGGCGGCAGTCGGAGGCTATAGGCGGCAGTGGGCAGTCGGAGGATACAGGCGGCAGTCGGAGGCTATATGCGGCAGTCGGAGGCTACAGGCGGCAGTCGGAGGCTATATGCGACAGTCGGAGGCTACAGGCAGCAGTCGGAGGCTACAGGCAGCAGTCGGAGGCTACAGGCAGCAGTCGGAGGCTATAGGCGGCAGTCGGAGGCTATAGGCGGCAGTCGGAGGCTACAAGCGGCAGTCGGAGGCTATAGGCGGCAGTCGGAGGCTATGGGCGGCAGTCGGAGGTTACAGGCAGCAGTCGGAGGCTACAGGCGACAGTCGGAGGCTATAGGCGACAGTCGGAGGCTACAGGCGGCAGTCGGAGGCTATGGGCGGCAGTCGGAGGCTACAGGCAGCAGTCGGAGGCTACAGGCAGCAGTCGGAGGCTACAGGCGGCAGTCGGAGGCTATAGGCGGCAGTCGGAGGCTACAGGCAGCAGTCGGAGGCTATAGGCGACAGTCGGAGGCTACAGGCGGCAATCGGAGGCTACAGGCGGCAGTCGGAGGCTACAGGCGGCAGTCGGAGGCTAAAGGCGACAGTCGGAGGCTACAGGAGGCAGTCGGAGGCTACAAGCGGCAGTCGGAGGCTACAAGCGGCAGTCGGAGGCTGTAGGCGGCAGTCGGAGGCTATAGGCGGCAGTGGGCAGTCGGAGGATACAGGCGGCAGTCGGAGGCTATAGGCGGCAGTCGGAGGCTACAGGCAGCAGTCGGAGGCTATAGGCGACAGTCGGAGGCTACAGGCGGCAGTCGGAGGCTACAGGCGGCAGTCGGAGGCTACAGGCAGCAGTCGGAGGCTATGGGCGGCAGTCGGAGGTTACAGGCAGCAGTCGGAGGCTACAGGCAGCAGTCGGAGGCTACAGGCAGCAGTCGGAGGCTATGGGCGGCAGTCGGAGGCTACAGGCGGCAGTCGGAGGCTACAGGCGGCAGTCGGAGGCTATGGGCGGCAGTCGGAGGCTACAGGCAGCAGTCGGAGGCTACAGGCAGCAGTCGGAGGCTATGGGCGGCAGTCGGAGGCTACAGGCGGCAGTCGGAGGCTACAGGCGGCAGTCGGAGGCTACAGGCGGAAGTCGGAGGCTATAGGCGGCAGTCGGAGGCTACAGGCAGCAGTCGGAGGCTATAGGCGACAGTCGGAGGCTACAGGCGGCAGTCGGAGGCTACAGGCGGCAGTCGGAGGCTACAGGCGGCAGTCGGAGGCTAAAGGCGACAGTCGGAGGCTACAGGAGGCAGTCGGAGGCTACAAGCGGCAGTCGGAGGCTGTAGGCGGCGGTCGGAGGCTATAGGCGGCAGTGGGCAGTCGGAGGATACAGGCGGCAGTCGGAGGCTATAGGCGGCAGTCGGAGGATATAGGCGGCAGTCGGAGGCTGTAGGCGGCAGTCGGAGGCTATAGGCGGTAGTGGGCAGTCGGACGATACAGGCGGCAGTCGGAGGCTATATGCGACAGTCGGAGGCTACAGGCGGCAGTCGGAGGCTACAGGCAGCAGTCGGAGGCTACAGGCAGCAGTCGGAGGCTACAGGCAGCCGTCGGAGGCTACAGGCAGCAGTCGGAGGCTACAGGCAGCAGTCGGAGGCTATAGGCGGCAGTCGGAGGCTATAGGCGGCAGTCGGAGGCTACAACCGGCAGTCGTAGGCTATAGCCGGCAGTCGGAGGCTATGGGCGGCAGTCGGAGGCTACAGGCAGCAGTCGGAGGCTACAGGCAGCAGTCGGAGGCTACAGGCGACAGTCGGAGGCTACAGGCGGCAGTCTGAGGCTACAGGCGGCAGTCGGAGGCTATGGGCGACAGTCGGAGGCTACAGGCAGCAGTCGGAGGCTACAGGCAGCAGTGGGAGGCTATAGGCAGCAGTCGGAGGCTACAGGCGGCAGTCGGAGGCTACAGGCGGCAGTCGGAGGCTACAGGCGGCAGTCGGAGGCTATAGGCGGCAGTCGGAGGCTATAGGCAGCAGTCGGAGGCTACAGGCGGCAGTCGGAGGCTGTAGGCGGCAGTCGGAGGCTACAGGCGGCAGTCGGAGGCTATAGGCGGCAGTCGGAGGCTATAGGCGGCAGTCGGAGGCTATAGGCAGCAGTCGCGAGCATACAAGTCCTACGACGGCGCCGACGCTTCACAGCGAGATCGGAACACTGAAGCTGCCGGAGCGCACATATCACAGACGGTGCTTCCCAGTACCAGAGATCACAGACGGTGCTTCCCAATACCAGAGATCACATGGCGTACTTCCCGATACCAGAGATCGCCCACGGTGCTTGCCAGTACCAGAGAGCACATACTGTACTTTCCAATGACACAGATCAGACAGTACTTTCCAGTATCACAGCCCACAGGTCACACACTGTACTTTCAAGTATCAGATGTTGCATGTGGTACCTCCCAGGTCCGCGCCAGGTCTGCCGCAACTCTACCGTCTCCGCCGCGCCATCACTCGCCACGGCTCGTACACAGCAGCTGGAGCGTCGTGACGCATACGAGGTGACCACGTGCCCGAACGTTCGAAACACTACATTCGGACTTATTACTGCCTGGCGGATATTTTTGACACGTTCGCACGCGAAATACCGGTCAAATGAGTAGCAACCACCTCCACCTACCTCCTCACAATGCTTGTCTCATCTTCACAACTTGAAACGACGGCAATTAAAGTGCTGAGTTCAAACTGCACAGGTTGCGTGGGCAGAACTGCGCAGAACCGGTGGCACTGCAATTGAGCGACAAGCACAGGCACTGATATCCCTTGTCGCCCGGCAGTCAAGCGTGACTCCACCTGAGATGCCATTCCGTGCCTCAGCAGACACAGGAACAAAAACAATGGCGACATCCAGCCAGCCAATGGCTTGAACAGCTGGACATGCACTACTTGCGTGTTCTGTCCGACAGTGCACAGTCGCGGAGCAGTCAGAACGTCGTGCTCTGTTGGGCGCGACAGCAAACAAATGGCGCTATGACAGTTTCGTTGGTCTTCGGCATGTTTACCGATCCAGGCATCGACCGTGGCGACTGGGCTCCGACCTTAGTGGCGAGTATGACCTCAGTGGCGAGTATGACCTCAGTGGTGAGTATGACCTTAGTGGCGAGTATGACCTCAGTGGCGAGTTATGACCTTAGTGGCGAGTATGACCTCAGTGGCGAGTCATGACCTTAGTGGCGAGTATGACCTCAGTGGCGAGTTATGACCTTAGTGGCGAGTTATGACCTTAGTGGCGAGTTATGGCCTTAGTGGCGAGTATGACCTCGGTGGCGATTTGTGACAGGTGGATCGGGAGCGACACAGCCTTCACCTTTAAGCATCGTGGCTGATTTCAGATATCTGTGTGCTCGCTGGTCAATATAACTGTCATACGAACCTCGTAGGCCAGGTCACCTGGAGCAGGCCAGGTCACCTGGAGCAGGCCAGGTCACCTGGAGCAGGCCAGGTCACCTGGAGCAGGCCAGGTCACCTGGAGCAGGCCAGGTCACCTGGAGCAGGCCAGGTCACCTGAAGGGGTAGCAGGCCAGGCACCGGCAGGCCAGGTCACCTGGAGCAGGCCAGGTCACCTGGAGCAGGCCAATTGCAAAGTCGTGGACGGTTAAAACACATTAACAATTGGTTATAGAACTGGAAAAAAGCCCATTATCTTTTTTTTAATATACATTGGTTAATGTATGTTATGCCTCCACATGTCGGATACTTCATGTGACCTCGCTATGTCAAGTCGCCTCCACATGTCGGATACTTCATGTGACCTCGCTATGCCAAGACGCTGAGCGAGGCTCGGCGAGGCACATTGCTCAGAATCGTGCCGTCATTTGCCATCCTGCATCTCCGGCGGTGTCACCTTCCAATAACTTCGCGCATCTGGTTCACGTGCAACTCGTATGATATACGACCACGCAGTTGATTGGCTGCCTGTTCGACTGTTAGCGACATCGAACACGCGACGGAACGGCCGCCCGACCGGCCACCGGCCAAGGGCGAGCCGACCAGTCACCAGACTAACCTGCTGACCTTGACAGACTGTGACAGGTGCAGTCAAAGTGAGCTGAAATTTCCCTCGTTCCACGATTGATAAAATCGCCTGATAATCAGACGTAGATCAGGAGCGTGTCAGCACGGCTGTCCTGACAGCATGTGATGACCTGACATCACGTGATGTCCTGGCAGCACGGGATGAAACGACAGCACCTGATGAAACGACAGCACCTGATGCCAGTCACCGTCAGACATCACTACGAGCAAAAACAATGCGAAATGTTAAATATTCCGCCGTCCGCCACAAATCGCGCCGGCCAGGAGCATCCCGTCCCATACGACTTCCGCTGCGTTGCTGCGTTATCGAGGCTGCCGGCCACAATACGACACCGCCGAACCACGACAATCCAGGGGTCAAACGTCCCACAGCCAGCCGGGCCTGACACCGCACTGATGATACGTGCCTCCTGGCCACCAGCCGGCCAGTGCCTCCAGGCCACCAGACGGCCTGACACCGCACTGATGACACTTGCCTCCTGGCCACCAGACGGCCAGTGCCTCCTGACCACCAGACGGCCAGTGCCTCCTGACCACCAGACGGCCAGTGCCTCCTGACCACCAGACGGCCAGTGCCTCCTGGCCACCAGACGGCCTGACACCGCACCGATGACACGTGCCTCCTGGCCACCAGCCGGCCAGTTCCTCCTGGCCCACAGACGGCCAGTGCCTCCTGGTCACCAGACGGCCAGTGCCTCCAGGCCACCAGACGGTCTGACACCGCACTGATGACACGTGCCTCCTGACCACCAGCCGGCCAGTGCCTCCTGGCCACCAGCCGGCCAGTGCCTCCTGGCCACCAGACGGCCACCAGACGGCCACCAGACGGCCACCAGACGGCCACCAGACGGCCAACGGAAGCCGGCTGGAACTGCGTCGCGATGGTTTCCGACCAGACTGCGGCGCGCGGCGGCGATTTACACGCTGCAATGCGACTGTCGACACGTGGACTGGTGGGTGAGCTCACCGAACATTAGCTGGACTGTCGACACGTGGACTGGTGGGTAGACTGGTGGGTGAGCACACCGAACATCAGCTGGACTCTGGAGAGTCGCGCGGTGCCGGGCTTCGGAGTCAACAGCGCATGTTGGTTTCCCATCAATTAGGAAATGCCGGGGTCACGCTTGTCGGCGGCGTGGGAGTCGGCCGCCGACAACTCGCTGGTTCGATATCTCGGAAATGTGACCTCCAGCCGACCACAAACTAGCTGGAACGAAAACATCTCGCAAATATCTCCACAATCGTAATCGCCAATAGGAAATCGGCAATTAGGGTGATTATAGTTCTGCACTGTGTGCACTCATGCACAGGTTGGAAACATGGGCTGTTCCAGCATTTTTGGCATTCAGGACGTATTCGATTGAATCGAATACGGGAAATTATGTGGGTAATCGAATCGATTACCACAAAATTTCCTCTCCACATCCATGACTACCAAGTACAAATCCCCCCCCCATCGTGTGTGTTGCTTCACCAGCTGTGACATTGATCACAGGGGCGGAGCTTCGCGTACTTTTGGTGGGGCCTCGGCCATGCCATGCCTGCCGGGGCTCCACCGATGTCATTTGGCATGGGCCATACGGGATGCACCCCAGCAATCAAATTTATTTATATTCAATTTACTTTATTTCATATATTTATTCAATTTACAGCACCCATTTCCTTCGTGCATTGATCCCCACCAATAATTTTCAAACTTCTCCACCCATGCTTACCGGGATGCCACATATGCAGTAACGCTTTCATGTTGAATGCTGTCTACTACGAAAATTGCTCGCTACATTTTAGCCCACGTCACAGAAGCACATCCACAAACAAAAACCACATCAAAGCAAACGAACAAAACGGGGAGGAAACAGCTGTTGCGTCATTAGGATCCTCCGTGAACAGGGCTTTCTACCGATGTTTCGCATGCTATCCCATAGTTTGTGTAGGTTGGGAGTTAATAAGGAAGGTTTCAAGACCACCCCCCCTCCCCGACCCGGCGAGGGATGACCAAGAAACGTCACATCATCACACTGATGCGATGATGGTGTTGTAGCGAAGCTGGTTGTGGGGGCCCTTTGAGTTCAGAAATTTAGCCCCTACCATCCCCACTGTATGTCGCGACAGTTTCCGGCAGATAATATACCCCGGTGCCGGTCGACCGATCATGAACATTAACCTTTTTACCACATGCTTACAGTCAACCCTCCCAGTTTTCAGAAGTGCGGCATTGAAGTCGGTTGAGCTTTGGCCCAATCTAAATTTCCGGAATGCCGGTCATGCTGAACTTCAAAGGAGTGACTTTGTGTGGGTACACAATTCTAGAAATACCATGGTCCTGGAGAGCGAATTTCACTGGCCCCATGGGGCGCTAATTATGCTGCCCATGCTGCCATCCAGCACACAACACATGACATTAAATGCTACTCTGTCTTCAAATATTGAAAAGTGGCTTCACACAAAGAATGACAGCTGGGTCGGTTGCATTTCGTGAATAAACATTCGTTTCGTTTCGCATATAAACTAATAGCCTCTGATGGTAAGATATGCTTTATGGCATTCGTTCGAAGAAATATTTTAGCTGCACAGAAATATGAATGTTACGCTTGCCACACAGTGTACAATATGTACAATTATATAATAATATATACCACACTACATATGACGCGAGCTCAACAACTTGTGTCCCCCAATGAAACAGGTGTAACTTAGGTAAGTAATCAATCGATTTGTCAATTAATCTGAATCAAGCAAACAAGTGTAAAAGTTGGAAATTATATCCTTATGTTTGACCTAGAGATAAGAATGCTTAATTGACATCAAAAGACCTCTCCTCCCGTTTCGCCACACCCATTGTAACCAAGTTCTTTGGAGCTTTTCCAGCGCATTCTGTGTTGCCGAAGTCCGACATCCATAACGATCAGTTGTTTCTTGCCGACAGGAGTCGAGTGGTAGCCTGCTCACTGAGCTGCCAATGTTGTCTGTCCGACTGAGGCATGCAAGGCAGAAACAGCGCAGACACACGTAAATTCCTGTCCCTGAACACTGGCCCGTGGTCAACCTGGTAGACTGTCACGTAACGCCTAACTGTGAAGCGGCGCAGTATTCCCTGCCAATAATCTCTGTGAAGTGGCTCAGCGTTCCCAGTAGCCAGCTATAGCCAAGGTATACTAGAAGAATCATTTGTGACTGACTGAAACTACATTCAGATCCAGTAAAAACGGAAAACATTGTAATTACATTCACTGAAGTTTTTACAAAATGACGTTTTGTTCATTCAATCCGGTGAACTAGTTTCTGAGCTATGCATTGTTTTTGATAAGGTTGTCCTGGTACGACCTTAATCTTCTTGCCCCCCTCACCTTATCGGATGAAACCTGCATAGCTGAATGCATAGCAGATACGTGTAGCACATGTGAATTACATACGAGTTAGATAGTCTGGTTCCCCATCACAAACCATGATATACAAGTGCATCCATCCGCCTTTTCACCAATAAGGTCATCAATTTGACCTTGAACTTAGGGCTTATGACCAATCAACCAAATTTGCTGACGTGTCTGATTCTCGAAATTACGACTATTGCGACGTGTCTGATTCTCGAAATTACGACTATTGCGAATAAACTGAGCGTGGGACAATCATGCGCGCGCAGCAGGAGCGAGCAGTAAATGTCGTAGGTCAGTACGTCACGTGGTGTCATGCTGTAGACATTGGGACCTGTGTCACACGCGTATTGGTGGCCACGTACACGTGCTCATCTGCGATTTCAGTGTGGGCCTCAAACTTGAGCAGAGAGCAAAAATCAAATTGGTGTCAAACTCAGGAAATCGGCAACGGAGATACTTCAAATGTTGCAGCAGACCTGCGGCGATGCAACAATGATCCGGGCGAGGTGTTTTGAGTGGCGCTCACGTTTCAAGAGGGGTAGAACGTGGCTTGAGGATGACAAGAGGTAAGGGTGGCCTTCAGCAAGCACATCCCCTGAAAATGTCGAAGACATTGTACGAATTGTGCGCCGGAATCGTCGGATCACCATCAATGAAGTTGCTGAAATCGTCAACGTGTCAATTGTATCAATTCAGGCAATACTCAGGCCCGATTTGAACATGCACCGCGTCGCTGCCAAGTTCGTGGCCAGGATCCTGACCCCCGAGCAGAAGCAGCACTGTGTCGACGTCTGCAAGGATATCCTTCAACAGGCTCGGTTTGACCCAACATTCATGTCGAGGATAACCACCGGTGACGAGAGTTAGGTCTACGGCTACAACCCAGAGACCAAGCAGCAGTCTTCACAGTGGAATAGCTCACAATCTTCAAGACCGAAGAAGGCGAGGCAGTTGAGAAGCGCGACCAAGAGCGTGCTTGTCGGTTTTTCGACATTCGCGGGGGTTGTGCACCGTGGATTCGTTCCCCAGGGTCAGACTGTCGATGCCGAGTTCTACTGTTACCGTTCTGAGGCGTCTGGGAGACGACACTCGACGCAAACCAGCTGAACAGCGGTGCGATGGCAGTTGGGTGCTCCAACATGACAACATGACAACATGACAACATGACAACATGACAACATGACAACATGACGACATGACAACATGACAACATGACAACATGACAGCATGACAACATGACAACATGACAACATGACAACATGACAACATGACAACATGACAACATGACAACATGACCACGCGCCCGCTGATACTGCTTTGAAAATGCGCGAGCTTTTGGGCTGCACCAGCACGATCATCACTCTACCTCCCCCCCCCCCTCTCTAATTGCCGGATTTTGCTCCCCGCGACTTCTTCCTCCTCCCCAAAGTGAAGTCTAAGCTGAAGTTGTAGCCGTTGTAACACCGTGGAGGAGATCTAGCGCGAATCGCAGATGGGGCTTGACACGCTTAAAGAACGGGACTTCTAGGGAGCGTTCGAAGCCTGGCAGGAACTGTGGGATCGATGTATTGCTGCGCAAGGTGAATATTTCGAAGGAGATGGCGGCCAAATTTAAGTCAGGTACGCTTCTGCTTTTCATATGCGTAGTCTCGGAACTTATTGATCGTACCTCGTAGATGGTTCAAATACGAGAAACAATAGGCAATGCTTCAGCTTATAGTTGGATTGCACTGGACTTTGGCCTGCGACGTGGTGACGTTGCATGCGGTTTCAGAGCACTTAGGAGAGCACTTAAGACAGTATGTTTTAAGTCCGTACGATGTTGCAAATAATTCGGATGATCTAGGTTCGTGTCAAGGACACAAGTCAACGTCAAAGCTTTAACATGTGAAGTATTGAAATATGTAACTCTCCCGACAACGTAACTGGACGTATACGTGCTATTTGCCCTCTGTACTTTCCATAAAGCAACAGTTCAATTTTCGTCATGTTGCTAAAATGTCTCGCAAACCTGGAGTTATCTGGCATCATCTGGCATAATCTGGCATCATCTGGAGTCATCTGGCATGTCCACGGATGCATGAAATGCGCTGTGGGAACCACTGCGCTTCCGGAAGTGTTATCCTGCCTCCCGCATCAGCCAGCCACCTGGTAATTACCAGTGATGTGGGGACGGTCACGTGACGTGATGACGTGCACGGCGTCACTACATCACGGCGTCCAGCGTGCGGTGCTGTCGCCGGCCCGGCCGACCAGCACAGCCGCCGTACGACATGACACATGAGCAACGCCCGGGGCGATGTGGACGAGACCTGTACGGCCGGTGACGGGCGGGGCGCGTGACGTCACGTCGGTTCAGAGGCGTGACGTCACCGCAGTGGGAACATCGAGCGGCCAGGCCGGCCGGCCGTGGCCTTCGACCCGGGCAGTCGATCAGCACAGGCGGCCGGGCAGCAGTCTCATGACCTGTCGCCCGTGTCCGGCGACGCTCACTGCTGTCACGCGCCGCGGCCTCCTCTACCGTCCTGGGAAAGGAGGGGGGGAAAGAGTTAGTGGAAGGAAGGGTTTATCCATTTGTGGATGAATCTTAGCTTGGGGAATGATAGACCTTGGGGTTATATCATTCATGGCACTGACTTGTGGCAGGTTAAGTGAGGACATTTCCCCCCCCCCCCATAAAAAAGATGTTACACATTCCCCGATACAAATATTGGCATAAAACTGTCATGGATTGCCCATATTCACATAACTGCCAACACTTTTTTCAGATTTTTCAGATTACCTTTTTGATGACGTCACGATTCACAATTATTAGACTATTAGTATCAAGATCACACATTTTAGCACACTATTCTACATAACTAAGTTGTCTTAGAATACTATTTATAGACGTGATCTACTTTTCCTAAGAAGAAATCTTCCAAAAACTGTGAAATCAAACTTTTGGACATCATAACAAATCGATATTTCGAAAATTTTGAAGTTCGAAATTTCTGAATTGCATATTGATGCGCCTCCTTCCTGATTATAAAACACTTCATTGCTGAAATCGCCGAAAATGAACTCCCTCCTGGGACCTAGAAAGTGACATCATGCGCAACGTCATGAGTGCCGGTAGTGACGTTAGTTTGTGGCAGGGGTACAACACTTTTGGCGGAGTTCCTCCATAATTGGTTCCTCCATCGGTGTTATTTTGAACACAAAATTGGGGGCATCAGAACAGACCAAAGAAGCCAGGAAGAAGGCACTAACAATGCTTGGGGCAATAAATAGGAATGTATCATACAAAAGTGAGGAAGTCATCAGGAAGCTTTATTGTGCATATGTCAGGCCACATCTGGAATATTGTGTCCAAGCTTGGTCCCCTAGTTATGAAACAGATTGTTGGCTTTTAGAGAGAGTACAAAAGAGGGCAACAAAAATGGTGAATGGTATGGGCAAACTGGCATATGAGGAAAGATTGAAGAAACTGAATATGTTTTCACTTAGATATAGAAGGCTGAGAGGAGATCTCATTGAGGTCTTTAAATTTCTTCATGGTCAGGGACAGGGTTATCTCAGGGAACTGTTTGAATTTAACAGAAATGATGCAATTGGAGGTCATCAATTCAAAATTAAAGTTAATCACAGCAGGACAAGGTTAAGACAGTCCTTCTTCACCAACAGGGTAGAAGAACACTGGAACCAGCTGCCAGAAACCATTGTCAGTAGCAACACACTGAACATCTTTAAGAACAGCATAGACAATCATTATAAGAATAGGGGGCTTGTTTTTCTGTATTCCAGGGAGAGTTGATCAACACATTTGGTGGACAACTGGTTCAGTGTACAGAGTGCAACCAAGAAGGGCCCTTGTGGCTCATAGTTTCACTGATCTTTTATGTCTTTATGTCTTTAATTGTCATTGATTATCCATATGACGGCATCTTTTTATATGGGTACCAGTTTTTTAGATCCTGAGAGTGAGGGGAGGGGGGAGGGATTCTGCTCGCCCCTCGGTCTGGCGAAGGACGACCTGAGGTCAAGTCGGGCACTGGTAACGGCGGGGGGGGCTACGAACCATTGTAATAAGCAAACAGTTGATAAAATCCCAAACATGCACCCGAAAAGTGAACATCTAGTTTCATCCAAAATGCCGACGACTTGCCTTAATCCACCGAACCCATGTGTTCCTCACCCTTCTCACTGTTCCTGTCGCTGACCACACACGTGACCTGTGACCTTGATCTGTGACCTTGACCTGCCACATTTACCCGAGAAGTGGCCGCCGAACTTGAACCAGTGGACCCACGCCGCGCGACTCGATATTGCCGGCGTGCGAGCGTGACCACAGTCGACAAATCCTCACCATGTTCAGCCGCCCTGCAGTGCTGGACCGCCCACTCCCCGGTCGTCAACAACAGCATTGACAGGCCGGTCAGCTAATCGGCACCGCGGTCAGCTGATGTCGAGCTGTTGGACAAGTGGCGTCTGTCGTAGCTTCCGAGTCGGTGGCCTGAAGTTACTTTCTTGCGCAGAGTGGAGAGCAACAGACGAAAACGGCGAGACCCTTGACGACGTTAGCAACAAGCTGGCAACAGCAACAAGTTGAAACAAGTTAGGGAAGGGCGATGCTGAAGTGAACGTTGTATCTGCTGGCAGTGTTTCTTTTGGCGTAGGTTCCAGAAACCGGGTAAACTGTGAAATTAGAAGAAAAAACGTAACCGTAACTACAAGTGAACACTGCGATTTTGCTTGAAGTGTAATCTGCAGCTAGCGCATTCTGCCCTTGTATGTGCCGACGTCGAATTTCTCGCTTGCATCTTCATTTAATCCGTAATTGGGTTTCAACGCCTGTTGGCGGCTAAACAAACATCAACCTGGTACCCAACAACAGAACACCGGACACAGCGTGTGATTAGGATGAAATGCAGGTCAGAAAACAACACTCATGCTACAGCTGTTAGCTTAGCGGTTAGTTCAGCGGAACACTTCTGGCCCACCGTACTCCATGTGAAGTCTTCACAGCCACATCATACGCAAATGACGAGCCGAGTGGGGATGAAGAGGTCGGGGTGGGGTGGGGTTGGGTGGGGTGGGATTCGCCCGGTACCCATCTGCCAGGAGCGCACGAGCTTCGCCAGTGATATTCAGCTTCACCACCGTCTAAATTACAACAATTTCGAAATCAGAATTCCATGTTGATGCTAAAAATAAGTTTGCACTAATTTTCGAATGAAGGTGAAAACGTTGCTGTGATATTGTTAAATGTTAACCCCGTCTTCCAAAATGACCAGTCATTCTGGCCAGGTTCCCACACCCCGTCTCGGTGGGCCATTATAACCCCCATCTTATCTCGGAACTAAGCGTCACGCGAAAACGAAAGGAGTGTTATCGGAAGCAGAGTTATCGGAAAGGAGAGTTATCGGAAAGGAGTGTTATCGGAAAGGAGATATATCGGAAAGAAGTGTTATCGGAAAGGAGTGTTATCGGAAAGGAGTGTTATCGGAAAGGAGAGTTATCTGAAAGGAGAGTTATCGGAAAGCGCTCGACGAGTAGAGCCACAACAAACATGTTCTCCCCTCAAACACTGACGTCACTACGGGGCTTATGAGGTCACAACTGACGTCATGTTTTGGCTCTGGGGAGTTCATTTTGGAAATAACTATGAAGGATAACTTCTTTGAAATCAGACAAGAAGAGGGAAATTGGCCATGGTCGATGTGGGCAAAATGTTTGACGAGTCAAAAATACAAATCATATTTTTGTAAATTTGCAAAATTTTGAGTTTTCGATAAAAGAAAATTGTTCTAATGGGCAGAGCGCACTGAGAAACGTTGCTTTAAGGAATCTCGGCCTCATAAAAAGTGCATACTTTAGACATCATTTTCGATTTTCGCTCTAATGGGAAATATGCAAAACAAATAAGAAATCAAGAACGCAAATATCAAATATTCCTTTGATGCGTTGTCTTATTTCCCTAAAGATAAGTAAATACTGTGAAATGCATGCAAATATAATTATCCGTTAAAGCATGACGACTGGTTCAATGTTTTTGATGGTGACCTCACTTGACCTTGACTACCTCGGTAACGTCGGATGACCTGACACCAAATCTTCACACCACCTCTCAAAATGATGTGGAAAAGGGTATGCGAAATTTCGTCCCGCTGCCGGTCCCTGTGTTTTCACCGTGTTTCCAGCCGTGTTTTCCCGATACACGGACTTGACGGAGGCCGATCTGACAGAGTTCAGTTGCGTAAGGATACTCAAGGAGACAAATAATCGGCTGCAGACCAGGGAGACATGGGATTATGGCGAACCCTCAGATCCCGTGAAGCTCCCTTCTCATCCTCTGGAACTGGAGAAAAGGAACTTCACCGACCACGCAGCACCACTGCGCCACTGGATACGCTGGTGCCACCATGCTCGAGGCAGTTCTCAAGGTCAGTGGTTACCTCCTGTTCGTAGGCCAGGATCGAAGACATCCACTGCACATAGTGCACACAATGTGCTGATAAATGCATTATATGTGCCGCCCAACAAGGTCGTACGTGGTCGGGATTCAGCGCGATGACATGTGTTCCTCGTCGGAGCAGTTTGGGAACACAACGGCAGCCCAACTGTACTGCGCATGTCGAAAGGAGACGCGGATCTGCTTCTAATGGTACACATATGCTGATCATCACCTCATGGATTAATAGGAAAGCAATTAAAATCAGGCGAATGATACAAGTATTGACGCAAAGGAAACACAGTAAATTCACCGGTAGCGACATTTGTTATTGTTGGGCACCGTGCCGATATTGTTTCATATACTGCTCTTCCTGACTTAGTACTGAGCTTGACAATCTAGCAATGCTTCATGCGCTTCACTTCACTAAATTTCAGTTACATTTTAAAGCGAAGTGTCCGCAACACACAAAACAAAACATAAACACTCTGCACAATCAGCAGTCATAAAAACAAAACCATAACGAGCCATTCCCATTAATATATTTTCGTGATTTCAACCACACGAGTTCGCTAGACCATTTGACAGTTGAGCTTGGCTTTGTGTACCAGTTACCATGGTAACAGCTGGACTGTTTGTCGCCCTACTCAGCTCCTTCGTGCCGTGCACTTGGGAACGAGCAGGAAGGCAAACTAAAACTCCTCAGGCCAAACATTGACACAAGGGTTGTCCCCCCGGTGCGATGGATACATTCAAAACACCATTCTTGTACGGCACCAGTAAATCGCCAGAATATGTACACAACCACTTTCACGGTTGATAAATGTCTGTGTGTGGGAAAACATAACTAATGAGGCTTTAGCATGCCTTATTGAATACCAGGAGTGGTGCCTTCAGCATGTGAAACTGGCCAGCTGCATTTTGCTGGCACATGACCGGTATGGCAATGTGTATTTTCACATTGTGCATCAGCATACCTCTACTTAGAACATCATTAGACATACAATCGAAGCGCAGTACACCTAGCTTGCCAGCATGCACTTCTTGACGAACAGGACATCGAAAGTGATTCGAATTGCTATTGCATTGCGAGGCAAAGGAACGGAGGAGTACGATTGTGTGTGTATGTATGCATGTATATGTAACATACATTACATATAGATGTACATATATATATACATGTATATATATATATATATATATATATATATATATATATATATATATATATATATTCGTGAGAACGTGGGAATAGGAGGACTTGAATTTGCCGTGTTAAGCAAAACCGGCTTCATCTAATGAAGCATCAGTAGCATACCTAATCATCATTACGGTAGTTTCAGTATTTAATTCCTTACGATAAACCGAAGCTAACATAAATGGCATCTTCCAAATTGCATAGCAAAACTAGTATCGTTTGGATACCTGTTTCTCCACGCCAATAAATTACGATTCGTTACATTTATACTGGCGCTGGATCCGACTCGTTAGATTCTGATAAAACACAACCTTTCAGAGGCCTCAAAACTAAGCTGACGGAGGATTCCGAAACAGCCAAAGCATGCTACAATGAGCAGACTGTTCAGGAGACGTCCGTCAATGTCTCGTCAGGGCACAAAGGCGCCTCAGTATGCAACCACTGATGTGTGCAGAATGAAGACACGCAAGCACACAGCACTGCTAATCCTCAGCAGCGCAATTTATCACTCTCAGTTTTCCTATGTGATGCGACGATTCGCGTGTTGTAGCACTTGACATTTTCGCTTCGGAAATTAAAAGACTCTATCACCTTCCGAATCGGACACGCCTTGCGGCCAACAGATCGTTTGTCGTGCCAGAGCCATCTCCATTGTGCCATGGTGCCATGGTGCCATAGTGTCTGCCAACAGATCGTTTGTCGGCTCTCCATTGATGTCCGGCAGCCAGGTATAACAGACAGCACCTGTTCGCCTGGTGCCTTTGGCGGCGTTCTGGAGGGGGTGTGGCCCTCCTCCACGCCAAGCCCCCCCCCACCCCACACCCATGGACAGGTCATACTATTGGCTCGGCGTTGCCTACTGGGTCCGAGGTCAGACTGTTGGCTCGGCGTTGCCTACTGGGTCCGAGGTTAGACTGTTGGCTCGGCGTTGCCTACTGGGTCCGAGATCAGACTATTGGCTCGGCGTTGCCTACTGGGTCCGAGGTCAGACTGTTGGCTCGGCGTTGCCTACTGGGTCCGAGGTCAGACTGTTGGCTCGGCGTTGCCTACTGGGTCCGAGGGTCGTTCAGTGCTCAGCCGCGAACTCGAACCAGGCTGGCGCGAACAGGCCAACCAGTCCTTTCGCAATAGAGGACTTCACAAGTAAAATAGTTTGGATGTAACCGGCGTGTTAACCCGCTAACCTGCCAATGCTGCCACTATTGACCTGCTGCAGTCCTCCCGGTGCCGGTGGACGTGTTCCTGTGTTGCTCGGGCAGCGTGGCATTGGCTTTTCCCAGTTACCCCAGCTACCCCAGCTACCCCAGCTACCCCAGCTACCCCAGCCACCCCAGCTACCCCAGCTACCCCAGCTACCCCAGCTACCCCAGCTACCCCAGCTACCCCAGCTACCCCAGCTATCCAGCCACCCCAGCTACCCCAGCCACCCCAGCTACCCCAGCTACCCCAGCTACCCCAGCTACACCAGCTACCCCAGCTACCCCAGCTATCCAGCCACCCCAGCTACCCCAGCCACCCCAGCTACCTCAGCTACCCCAGCCACCCCAGCTACCCCAGCTACCCCAGCTACCCCAGCTACACCAGCTACCCCAGCTACCCCAGCTACCCCAGCTATCCAGCCACCCCAGCTACCCCAGCTACCCCAGCTACCCCAGCCACCCCAGCTATCCCAGCTACCCCAGCTACCCCAGCTACACCACGACGGTGTCAGGCTATCCTCACCACACATCCAGCTGAGTAATGCTGCCGTCTCCGTCAGTGGCCGAAGTAAATACTGGCTAACTGCCGCCTGAGGCCTGGACCGGCGACGGGTCCGACCGGGACACTCCAGGAGATACCAGCGCGCACCTTCGAGGGGTGTCCAGCACGCACCTTCGAGGTGTCCAGCGCGCACCTTCGAGGGGTTTCCAGCGCGCACCTTCGAGGGGTTTCCAGCGTGCACCTTCGAGAGGTATCCAGCGTGCACCTTCGAGGTCTTTCTGGCATGGTCCTTCGCGGTGTGTCCAGCGTACATCTTCGAAGTGTCATCAGCATGGGCATCGAGCGGCTTCCAGGGTGGACTTCTGATGGACGTCCAGCGTGGACCTCTGATGGACATCCAGCGTGGACCTCTGATGGACGTCCAGCGTGGACCTCTGATGGACGTCCAGCGTGGACTTCTGATGGACGTCCAGTGTGGACCTCTGATGGACGTCCAGCGTGGACTTCTGATGGACGTCCAGTGTGAACCTCTGATGGACGTCCAGCGTGGACCTCTGATGGACGTCCAGCGTGGACTTCTGATGGACATCCAGTGTGGACCTCTGATGGACATCCAGCGTGGACCTCTGATGGACGTCCAGCGTGGACCTCTGATGGACGTCCAGCGTGGACTTCTGATGGACGTCCAGTGTGGACCTCTGATGGACGTCCAGCGTGGACCTCTGATGGACGTCCAGCGTGCACCTCTGACGGACGTCCAGCGTGGACCTCTGATGGACGTCCAGCGTGGACCTCTGATGGACGTCCAGCGTGGACTTCTGATGGACATCCAGCGTAGACCTCTGATGGACGTCCAGCGTGGACCTCTGATGGACGTCCAGCGTGGACTTCTGATGGACGTCAAGTGTGGACCCCTGATGGACGTCCAGCGTGGACCTCTGATGGACGCCCAGCGTGGTCGTCGGACTGACATCGTGTTCTGGCGAAGTGACCACCTTGGCCAAGTGACCACCTTGGCGAAGTGACCACCTTGGCCGTCACCTTCTCGCAAGTGTGAGGTCGATAGCGCGTGCAGCAAAACACTCACGAGGCCGTCAATATCAATACCCGGAGCGTCCACACCCCACCCCTCAGCTGGCTGCAGAGACACTGAAGGCAGCGGCGTTCTCAGGTACTCGACAGCAGACAATTATTAATGTCTTCTGGTATTTCTTGTGGTAGCTTAGTACGGCGCTGTCATGTACCTACATGGCAGCGGACACTGCTTAATACCTTATTATATATCCGATGGTAACTTAGTACGGGCTCATTGCCTAATTGCGCGAATGCCCGTCAGCAAACGCTTTTTAAAAGCTACTCAAGTTCTTCCCTTCGACCAAGAAAATAAGTCCACAAAACATAGAAAAATGCTGAAAACCTACTCCCGGAATAAACCTAGTAGGAACAACCTCACGTGACATACCAGGCACTACCTGGGGGGACATCACCATCCAGGGCTGATGATATGGCCTGAAGATGCCCATCTAGCTGTGCCTTCGCAACAGATGCACCAGCAAACTGCAACGGCAGTCGTGTTTTCCCATCACAGGTTTATTCAACCCGCAGAGAATACATAGGGAGTACATGTTTTGCCATAGAGGTATTTAGTGCTACTTAAGTAAAGCACTTATATAGTTGTAACTGCTGATTGTGTATTTATGATATGCTGAAAACTAACAAGTTGAGGAACATTTCAACAATTTGTGAAGTGCCAATACAGCATCATGCAAGAACATCACAAATAAATCGACTTCACCTTCACCAAATAGTGCACTCCGAACTATGCCACAATTCACACAAGTCAAAAGACACCACACGCATCCTTCCATCGTCCGATGTAATTCACAATACACAAATACATAGCGTTCAACAGATAAATATTCCCAGACTTCAACGTAATACAATTAGAGAGTTGTCTACAATTGGACATTTCAGGTCGCAATGCCTGCATATAACTCTCCAGAATTCGACACGAGGTGTGCTTCCAATTTCCAGTGATTAACACTGCGACGGAACTGGACCACGTGTTGGTCTTTCCCTTATAGACAGGCCACCAGTAGACGTAGATTTTGAGGTGGACACTTCGAAAATAAACTGGCAACCTTGACCTTGACCTTGACAGACGATCGTATCATGCAGTTGGCAGCCCTGTCGGTCGGATAGTGGTGGTGTGCGAGCTTCACCCTCCCCATCCCCCAACCGGGTGGGGCTTGCATGTTAGCTGGGGGAGGAAAGTGCCAGCCCGCGCCATGATGTCCAGTCGGTGACCATTCACTATTGCCTTGGCGCTACTAGGCTGGGGAATACGAATCGCTCAGATGGCAGCCTCGCAATCGCTAGGGGGAGGGGGTGACCAGCCACCCACTTCTTCCGCTGTCCCCCAGTTAAACGTCCTTAGACAAGGCCCGTTTAAAGATATTGTGGTAATTATTGATGGTATGCTTCTATGCATGTCTAGGGGTCCTTCGCATACGTATTCACCTTCCAACTATGCAATATGACGGTATGCCGGTTAATAACGATACTGAAACACATTAACATTTCATACAACAACGTGACCATCGGCAAACCATTAAGCGCACGGTCTGCCGACTCATTAATCCCACACGTGCAATATTGAGGACCGGTACTTGAGATCAGGCGGTGCCGATTACGACTGACCAGCCACCATGTCTTATTCACACCGTGGCGACCTCGGACCAGCTCGGTGCCAGCGTTAAGGGCCTCCGCATACGTTGGCACTAAGGCAATCCCTTGCATCAGATCTGTCTCTGAAACGGCTCTTATCTGCATCGATGGCCGATATTTTAGAACGGGGGAGTCCATATGCCATATCATATAAAAGCTTGAAGTGCAAGAGCATGCATACCATTACCACATCTACGAACATTGAAGACACATCTCCAACCCGAACGCCAGAGGTGAAGAAACCTGCCAACTCGCCTGCCAGCGTAGGTGACAGGTATTGGCTGAAACTGGGCCGTTGTTGTGACAGATAATTAATCATTATTCGAAGAAGGAAAAGTATTCACGGCATAAAAAAGATATATCGCTTCAGGAAAGACATTTTAATCCAAAAAACATTTCATGTACAGTTTATTTTTGGTTGTTTCACAAACTATTCGCTTATATTTCGGTAGGTTTTCACTGCAATTTCGGAACGGGACATTTGGCAGCGCTAACTCTTTTGGGACAGATCCCGGTGCACAATATCGGCTGCACACAGCCAGCTCCATTAGGCTGAACCATGGCGCAGCAAGCTGTCAGAGATACGGGTACGAGTGGTCTAGGGGTAAGATGCTCGTCTCACAATCGAAAGGTTGTGGGTTCGAGTCTCACCTGTCGCTACTCTTCGCCCGCGACCAATCGGCGTGAGAGATTGGCGACGCTACATGACTCAACGCTCGACGTATCGTAAAACCAATAACGAACCAACTGTCACAGATACGCCGTGACAGCTGATAGTTGACAGTTGACAGACAGTTGACAGACAGTTGACAGTTCGATTGCGGTGACCTGTGCTACACCGTTTTGAGGGACCTGTGCTATTGGAGTAGGTTAGGTAAAATCCGAAAGTTTCCAAATGTGACAGATTTATGGGTTTCAAAGCTTGTAGGCGACATTCTTGACGTTTTGTGCACGTCTGCCGAACGCTTTCAGCTGACGTGGCGCAGAAACTGGCGAGCGACTGCTGACGTGGCGCAGAAACTGGCGAGCGACTGCTGACGTGGCGCAGAAACTGATGAGCGACTGCTGACGTCACTGGTTCGGTTTCCACGGCAACTGCTCGGCGACGAGTTGCCACTACTCGGTCGACGACTACCGCCAGTGATCCAGTGGCGTCCCTGGTGCTGTCTCCATGGCGACGGCCCAGTCGCCGGTGGAGTGTTGCAAGGCTGTGTGCGCGGGCCGCCGCTAAGTGGGCCAGACGGCCACCACAGCGCAAAAATCGATTGCTGGGCACACTCGCGCGTGAAAGGTGCAACTCGGCAGGGGCCATCAAATGCGCGCTCGACGTCCAGCACGGGTGAACAACAGCTCGACGTCTCACCACGCTGCAGCCACCTGGGAGACAGACTCCGCAAATGACTCTCAAAACCAACCTCTGATAGTGGCAACCAGCCACATGGTCGTTTCGTCGCCACAGCACAACGACCACATGTCTTACGCCTGCTCCAACCGATGGCTTATTTAAACTCACTGGCCCCTAGAAAGGATCAGCTGGTTGGATTGTAACTGCGCTTGTTCTGGGACAGGTACATTCGCGTGGAACTCGACTGGTGCGTGTGTGGAGCACGTGACCTGTCCGATAACAGTCGAACGCTTAGACCGACGACCCACTTCGTGGTACGATCACGAACGTCACCCGTGACGACCTTGACACGTGACGACCTTGACACGTGACGACCTTGACGCGCCCGCTTCGCGTCCGGTGCAACGAACAAAACAAGGCCGGACCAACAATAGGACCCTGCAAGAGCATCACCTGTTGCCACAATCCGATTGGTCCAGCGGCAAGGCAGCCACGCCCGTCCGCTGAATACTACACGCCGCCTTTGCGACGGCCAGTACATGGACACCACAGCGCAGACCGCCCGCTGTGCGAGCATTGTCCGACCGGCCGAGCATTGTCCGACCGGCCGAGCATTGTCCGGCGGCCGAGCATTGTCCGGCGGCCGAGCATTGTCCGGCGGCCGATCATTGTCCGGCGGTCGATCATTGTCCGGCGGTCGATCATTGTCCGGCGGCCGAGCATTGTCCGGCGGTCGAGCATTGTCCGGCGGCCGATCATTGTCCGGCGGCCGAGCATTGTCCGGCCGGCCGCACACTGTCTGGCTCTCAGACAATTGTTCCGCCCCTCGTAGCCTTCTGCCTGGCATGGCTCGGATTCCCTGCTGAGACAACTGACCAAGCAGACTAACAGAAGAAAAAAACAGCAACATGAACGGCGCCAGGTTTGCCAGTCTGGTGTGCTTGAAGCGCTGTTCTCGGTAACAGTCGAGCCTTGGGTTCAAATCAAAGTAACGTACGTCAGCAACGGATCAAGCAACTTACCTGCCTGACCAAGCCACCACTTGGACAACCGGACAATGGCCGTTCTACCAGACCAGATATCAGACCAGACATCAGACCAGAAAACTCCCGCATGACAGGTAGCACCTGTCACCGGTCCCACTGTCCCGCCACCTGTCAACGCGAGACCGGACGAGTGCTCCCATACAGGAGAGATGTTTCATGTCCGCATCCGCCGTCACATCCGCATAGTAAATATTACATGTCCGCATGTGCCATCACATCCGCATAGCACATATACCACGGGTCCTCCTCTGCCATCTGCTGGACTCATCGCAACATGATCAATGCTGGGACGCTCACTGTGCGGACCATCAATATCCATGCGTCCGTCAATCTGCCAATCCGCCAATGCCCACATCAGTCAGTCAACCTACACGATAGCTGTGCCACAGGGTAGTGTCAGGTGCACGGGCAGACTGCTGGGGGGGGGGGGGGGGGGGAGCTTGCCCCTGCCAGCGCGGCCTTGACCGCCGACCCCGTGGGAGGTCTGTGTGTCGCGTCACCACTCATTACAGCGGCGCTGAATTGATGCGTTAACCTGGTATTTGGTTGAATGGGTCACAAACGAAGTTCGTCGGCTCCTAATTCATCTGCTATGGACCGGGTGCAGTGTGTAATGGGCTCGCCGTCGCTGGATTCGCGCCTGTCATTGACCTGTCCCCATGCAGTCCAATGAGTGATGTGGTGGCTGATGTGGTGGCCGGCCGTGGTGGCACTGGCCACTCCACTGACTTGCGAAAAGTGAGGCTTTGAAAACCGATATCGTGCAAACCATGCGGTTAATGATACATTGCGGGAGCCTTGTTAGGGATGGGTTCAGCATGTCCTTCGACGAAGGACCTGCTGACCTTCGTGATGTGTCATTTGTGGACAAGTGTAGCCGGCAAGTGAACATGACATTAGTGTCACCGTTCTTGTCTACCCTCCCCCCCCCCACACACACCTGGCAGACGAGCACTGTTCGCCCCGCCGACTTAGATGTGGTGAATAGAATTGCACCTAAGCATTAAGTTGGCAGCGTTTCTACCAAATGACACTAGATATATATCTCCAAGGTACAAGAAAAAATGATATGCTGATATAGAACGACCAGGACAAAATATATCATTGAGTAATGCCGTGGGCACATCACACAGCATTAGTCAATGACAGTTGGTTAAAAAACATAAACTAATTACCATTAATTAGTGGCAGATTGAACAGGTGTGAGGTACCTACCTTCGACCTCCCTACCTACATATGTCTGTGCCTGGCTGTTAACCCATGGCTGTGCATCTTGCTAGCCAGGTGCCGAGATGGTCACTGCAAGGACCATCCCCAACATGGCATGTCCCCATGAAAACATCGCATGTCAATCACACTGAATTGAAGCACACTACTTTGGCTTGATGTACCTATGTTGTCATGCTTTAAGTGAAATGGTTGAGTCTGTCATGAAGAATTGTGTTCTAGTGTATTGTACCGGGTAGCTACCTGGGCTCATTTTAGGTAAGTGCCTAATTTGGTCAAGATAGTGATACTAATTTGCGTATGAGCAGGGCAGGCATTTCTAATATTTCATTCTGGAGCTCACGTTGTTTAATTTATCTTATTTGATTCCTTGGTTGCTGTTCTGGTTTTGCATGTTTTGTGCTTGTGCATGCTCACGCACAATGAGCTAGCATAGCCTAAAGGACTGTCGGGTCTGCTCATGTAATCTGAATTGCCATGGTTAATAAGATACCAATCACCTAAAAAATGTTGTAATCCACATTTCATACCAAATGTTACGCAAGGTATTTATTTGTCTTGTTAGCTATAATATTGCATAATGTACTTGGCCTATATTTGATTGATTACTGCAATTAATCGGGTTTTACTATTTTGCATTGTTCAAAGTGGACTGGATCACGGATGGAGATCTGTATCTGATATGGATATGGATACGGATTGGATTGATTCATACCGATATGGATTGGGCCGGATTTGAATCCGTGTTATGCTCTACGTTCCATCCATTCAGGGCACCTCTCATCTGCTCTAATCTCACCGTATGCACTTCCTATCCACTGCCGATGATGTTCGCATGACGACTGACGACGAAAATGCATGAAGCCACGCCAAAAGTCGACGAGTCCCCATGAGCTGATGATGTGACAAGCTGATCACGCTGCTGATCGGTTCAGCTGACCACGCTGATCGTCTGTTCACAAGTAGTGACACTAATTGGTAAGCTGATCTGTGGTAAGCTGATCACACTGATGGTCTGTCCAGCTGATGACGTCGATGAGCTATGGCAAGCTGACCCGCATGAAAACATGCAAGCATGGAGCTGAATTTATGACGCAGTAAATACCACGCCTGCCAAAGTTCACAGCATTACCTTCGCGACGCTAACACGAGCGGACCTCAGCAAAGTTCACGACCGGCCTCGGCAAATAACCGGGGAAATGATATGACGCAGGTTCTAAAGCCACCAGCTGCGCCGAAGTAGAGTGAAAAATATGCATTGGTGAGAGAAAGCTGCATCCTGTGTGAAGCGTGCACTAGACAGCTGGCGTCAGAGGTGCAAAATGTGCCAATCGGAAACGATACCCTCTTTTAATAGCAAAGGCCAGTTTTGCTACCTATCATATGCCGCCCTACCTAGTGCATTTACCTCTTTAGGCGTACATTCCAGCGCACAGTACCACCACTGAGGATGCAGATCACTACCTAACTACTCTCGGGAGTGTAAACGTTGATTTGTATCAGGATTGATTTATTGGTGACAAACAAGAAATATTATGCAAATACCCCCGCCCATTTAGGACGGCTTGAGTCTGGGCGGCAAGCGTCGATGTTTTCGGATGGCAAGCGTCTATGTTTTGGATGGCAAACGTGGATGTTTTGGCGGCAAACGCCCACGACAAGGCTGTCCTTTTCCCGCCATGCCGAGGACGCGCTGTCAGGGTGGCTGTACAGGGGCACCGGCAGCCGAACAGGAGCACCGGCAGCACGTCAAACTCTCCGTTCAAAATCTGCCATTAAACCAGAATTCAGATATCGAGCGATGCCAGCGTTCGAGCATCAAGTTCCACTTTGTACAAAGAACGGCTCCGTGAAGCCTAGCCCAGTGCACATCTGGACTGAATAACGTTCAGATATCGACATCGGACGTCGTTGATAGTTGTTTTCGCTACCCCCGCCCATTAATAGAAAGGTAAGAGTGCCCTTCCTTATCCATGTGACATCAATACGTTAATATTTATTTCAGTGGCGGATCCAGGCGGGGCAACTGGAGCCATGAGCCCCCCCCCCCGATAGGCATATGCCGTCTTGTCGGCTGCAAAATGGCGCCTCTCAAGGACGCTCAAGTGCACCTCCCCACCCCTCCCCTCGTACGCTGAACAATTTTTTGTCAGCCAATGGCTCCCTTCGGAGTAGAAAAGGCGCCGTTCCAGAGAATTGTCGCTCCTTCAGAACACTCGAGGGCTTCCGCATGCGCCCCCGATTTATTCAGGTTTATACAGGTGGTAAGGTAAGCCATCCCACATCATACGTCCCGCCCTCTTTCACAGCATGCTGCAGATTAAACATACAATATATAGGACCTTCTTCCGAACCATGCGAGTTCATATCCACTGTCCTGTAGCAACGTCAAGATTGGATTGAAGTGAATCAAAAATAAGGGCCATTAAATTACAGTTGTGCGGATTCATGGCTGTAGGTCGCATGTGGCGTGTCGTGGGTCGGCGGACAATAATAGGACGGCTGATCCGTGTCTGGTGTCACGCTACCATGACCTTATCATGACCTTACCATGACCCTCCACATACTAGCCGCGGCTGGTCGCAACGGCGTGCTAGACACCGGAATGGAGATTGGACACTGAATGACCGAACTTCACATAACCTGTTATGTCGGGAATAGTGAAGCCACCTGTGCGGAATGTGTTGAACAGTAGAGCCACCTGGCGAGGAGCCGGGCGTGCGGTGGATAGTGCACCGACATGTGGTGACACCTAGTGAGATGATGTGAACTGTGTTGAACAGTAGAGCCACCTGGCGAGGAGCCGGGCGTGCGGTGGATTGTGCACCGACATGTGGTGACACCTAGTGAGATGATGTGAACTGTGTTGAACAGTAGAGCCACCTGGCGAGGACCGGGCGTGCGGTGGATTGTGCACCGACATGTGGTGACATCTAGTGAGATGATGTGAAATGTGTGAACAGTAGAGCCACCTGGCGAGGAGCCGGGCGTGCGGTGGATTGTGCACCGACATGTGTACACCTAGTGAGATGATGTGAACTGTGTTGAACAGTAGAGCCACCTGGCGAGGAGCCGGGCGTGCGGTGGATTGTGCACCGACATGTGGTGACACCTAGTGAGATGATGTGAACTGTGTTGAACAGTAGAGCCACCTGGCGAGGAGCCGGGCGTGCGGTGGATAGTGCACCGACAGGTGGTGACATCTAGTGAGATGATGTGA
Source organism: Ashinkailepas kermadecensis (assembly GCA_034440615.1). Taxonomy (NCBI): domain Eukaryota; kingdom Metazoa; phylum Arthropoda; class Thecostraca; family Neolepadidae; genus Ashinkailepas; species Ashinkailepas kermadecensis. The sequence goes on along the minus strand of JAOTOM010001639.1, from coordinate 30,113 downwards.
ACTGTGTTGAACAGTAGAGCCACCTGGCGAGGAGCCGGGCGTGCGGTGGATAGTGCACCGACAGGTGGTGACACCTAGTGAGATGATGTGAACTGTGTTGAACAGTAGAGCCACCTGGCGAGGAGCCGGGCGTGCGGTGGATTGTGCACCGACAGGTGGTGACACCTAGTGAGATGATGTGAACTGTGTTAAACAGTAGAGCCACCTGGCGAGGACCGGGCGTGCGGTGGATAGTGCACCGACAGGTGGTGACACCTAGTGAGATGATGTGAACTGTGTTGAACAGTAGAGCCACCTGGCGAGGAGCCGGGCGTGCGGTGGATAGTGCACCGACAGGTGGTGACACCTAGTGAGATGATGTGAACTGTGTTGAACAGTAGAGCCACCTGGCGAGGAGCCGGGCGTGCGGTGGATAGTGCACCGACATGTGGTGACATCTAGTGAGATGATGTGAACTGTGTTGAACAGTAGAGCCACCTGGCGAGGAGCCGGGCGTGCGGTGGATTGTGCACCGACAGGTGGTGACATCTAGTGAGATGATGTGAACTGTGTTGAACAGTAGAGCCACCTGGCGAGGCCGGGCGTGCGGTGGATAGTGCACCGACATGTGGTGACATCTAGTGAGATGATGTGAACTGTGTTGAACAGTAGAGCCACCTGGCGAGGAGCCGAGCGTGCGGTGGATTGTGCACCGACAGGTGGTGACATCTAGTGAGATGATGTGAACTGTGTTGAACAGTAGAGCCACCTGGCGAGGAGCCGGGCGTGCGGTGGATTGTGCACCGACATGTGGTGACACCTAGTGAGATGATGTGAACTGTGTTGAACAGTAGAGCCACCTGGCGAGGACCGGGCGTGCGGTGGATTGTGCACCGACATGTGGTGACACCTAGTGAGATGATGTGAACTGTGTTGAACAGTAGAGCCACCTGGCGAGGAGCCGGGCGTGCGGTGGATTGTGCACCGACAGGTGGTGACACCTAGTGAGATGATGTGAACTGTGTTGAACAGTAGAGCCACCTGGCGAGGAGCCGGGCGTGCGGTGGATTGTGCACCGACATGTGGTGACACCTAGTGAGATGATGTGAACTGTGTTGAACAGTAGAGCCACCTGGCGAGGAGCCGGGCGTGCGGTGGATTGTGCACCGACAGGTGGTGACATCTAGTGAGATGATGTGAACTGTGCCGAGAGGAAAGGAGGCAGTGCGGTGACGGACGAGGATGGAACGGCAGGCGAAGCCGGCCTGGTGAGCTGGTCTCTGGACCAAGGATATAATGTAAGCTGGTGAAGGCAGCTGCTTTGTGGCGTGAGGCCCCTTGAAAGCGGCGAAGCGAGCAAACGTTACAACACTGTACATAGCCTGAGCATAACCTTCACATACACACGGCCAGGCGTGGATGCTCTTGTACTTCTGCTACTGGAATGCAACACGATTCGCAATATTGGTGTGACGTGGCCCAATATATCAGATCCAGACCTTCATTGATTGGGGGCACGGATAATTCAGTACTATTTGAGCGCACATCGCCAGAGCCCACTGATTACTCCGCCGTGCCACTTTTGGCCTGACTGACCATCTGCTGGTCATCGCAATACATTTTTCATTTTCGTGGAGGGACACCCGTCGCTCTTTTAGTTAATTTCTAGGGGTGACACCTGTCACGCCAAGCGATTATTTTTATTTCTTCTCGCCGTAGTTCCGTTCCCTGTTTTCTGTGTCCTTCGTATTTCTTTAAATCGCATTAGGTAGGACTTTTTTCCCGTGATGGGATAAAAAAAACTCAAGAAGGACGCCGACCCATGCTCCCCAACGGATTCCGACCAATAATTCCCGCCTCTGACCACACAAGATGACCACCGCACGACCCCGGACTCAGCCCCGGATGCCGCATCTCTTGATACTACCATTGATGACTCGCGCCGGACTATTTCTTTGGATGACGGCATGGAAGCTCTTTGTGCCTCACCGAACCCTGCTCGTCCCAAGACCACGAACTCGCCTCGCAATCCGGACCATGCCATCACTCTTCACACCGCTGACCCATGCTCGAACCAGAGCACGCCCTCCCAACCTGAACCAATCCAATCCGTCGAATCCTACCTCGACAGTGCTGACTCTTACATAGTAGTCAAGCCTGTCGAGGAAACCGTTTCCTTCCGCCGTATCAACGTTTTCTGGTCAACCAAACAACTCCTTGCCATCTGCTCCTGAGCTAATCCTGACATCGAAGCCCCTGTCAACGGAACCCTTGTCATAAAAACTCAAACCCGAGCCCAGACCAAAGCCCTCCTCCGTACCACAACATTTTGTGGTAAATCCGTCACAGTTTCTCTCCATTCCAGCCGTAATACCACCAAGGGCACCATATTCGCGCCTGAGCTCCGCTTCATGTCTGAGGCAGATATTCAGGCGGAGCTCGGGCCGGAGGGGGTGACCCACGTCCGCCGCATCATCTCCTTCAAAGACGGCCAGAAACGTGATACAAGCCTCCTTGTCCTTACCTTCAACTCTACCACTCTTCCCAAGACCCTACTCGCCGGATACCTACGATTCCAAGTCCGTGTCTATATTCCAAATGCTGTTATAACTGCCAGCGCCTCGGCCATGGCAGCAAAACATGTCGCCAACCAGCCCGATGCCCCAAGTGCGGCGAACCACCTCATCCCGAATCCACCTGCTCCAAACCTGCCCACTGCCTTAACTACAACACATCCGATCACCTGACCACATTACCCCTCTGCCCAGTTTGGCGCAAGGAGAAGGAGGTCTGCGCTGTCAAGGCCACGACCGGGGTGTCATACCCCCAGGCCCGACGGTCTGTCGAAGCCACCTCCCCGTCAACTAAAACTTATGCTCAGGCGGCCACCGTTGCTCCCCCCACACGTCGCGTCAACACTACTTCTATCTCGATTCAAACAGATATGATTCCCGGTTTAGCTCCACTAAAAAAAAATTGCACCACTGACCACACCGACACAAACCACCCTGGCTCCAAACACACAGACCACTCCGGCCCCCAATAAACGAACCACTCCAGGGAGGAGTGACAGGCCCCGCAGTCACTCCGCTGCGGGAGCAAATTCTCGTTCCCCGTCAGCGGGCCGCCGATCGAGCCCTGTATGTCCAGCGCCGGCCGGCACCAACGTGACCCGACCAACTTCCAGCTGGCGGACATCCCCCGCGGCAGTGACCGGTCGCCGTGACCTTGCCAAGGTCACCGGCCGGCCGGACGGCTGGGGCGGGTCCACCGCCACGGTCCGCACCCAACCCACATGTCCGCCAGATTTACAATCCTCGCTCCGACATGCACCAAAAGATGCCGACAAATATTAATTTTCACAAATGTCCATAATTATGCAATGGAACTCCGTAGTTTAATGTCAAAATGGGCAGAAATGAAAGCATTCTTTAGTTTACTCATTCCCATTCTCATCGCACTTCAGGACACCTGGTTCTTACCCACCGATCTATATAATTTCAATATCTTTAATTACTCGCTGTACTGCCACGACGAGGTCCGTGAAACACACCGCAGTGGCGGTATCGCACTTCACATAAACAATAATTACACACATACACAAATTACACTCAATTGACCTTTACAAGCCGTACTTTGCGTTTTCATGGTAGGAACATACATGTATGTTCATTATATATTCCACCATCTACAGACAACACAAACATGTTGACAGAATTAGAAAAGCTTATAGCGCAATTCAAAAACCCTTTCATTTTACTTGGCGATTTTAACGCCCATAGCCCAGCATGGGATAGAACACGCACACTTCCAGACACACGCGGACACATAGTTGAACACATCTTAGACAGACACAATTACTCAACACCGGTGAGCCAGCATTTTTCCACCTCGGTCACAATACAGAAACTGCCATTGATTTAACAATTTGTTCTCCAGTCCTGGCCAACGATTTCGATTGGACAATAGACACCGACATTCATGATAGCGACCACTACCCCATTAAATTAATACCGACCATTTCAACAACTGCCGACACCACACCAAGATTTATTCCTCGCTGGAAACTGTCGAAGGCCGACTGGACCAAATTTGAAGAGCTTTCGTCGTTGCAATACAACCCGGAAATTTATCCTGTGCACAACATACATTCAATTACTAACACACTTTTACAAGCAGCGTCTGTAACAATTCCACGCACAAAACGTGTTACAAAATGCATACCAGTACCTTGGTGGTGTCCCGAAATTTCACAAGGCATCGCGATAAGAAAAAGGGCATTTATAAAATATTTACGTCATCCCGACCAACACAATTTAATCAACAGGAACCATGAACGTGCGAGGATCCGCCGCATCATTCATGAAGCTAGTTCATGGTCCTTATATTTACAGCAACTTACATTTCAAACACCTTTAACACGCGCACTGGAGGGGGGGGGGGCGAAATCCGCCCACCCCTCCGGTTTTTCGCAAATAACTGCAGATTTTACCGGTCGACATACGCGATTTTCTGTGTACCTGCTTAGAAATGAACGGCGCGTCGTTTGAAGTCCGAAAAAATGGAAATCGGCCGAAACATTTTCAAGTTAGGGGCCGCTAAAGTAAAAAAAATTACACCGCCAGACCACAAAAATCGGCGCTAATGCGCTTTCCGTATACTCGCAAAAGGGAAGTGTTCTTGGCAACACTAGCGACTTGTTTGATGTATATTGATATGTTATATAGTTTCAAGATCACGTTAGGTCACCGAGGTCAAGTCAGGTCAAGTTCATAACAGGTTAATGGAACCAAACTTGATCAACTGGAATGTTGTCATAAATGCACTACTGTTTGTCATTTGTACTGTTTGTCTTTGCGTTTCCGTACTTTATTCATGTACTTCACTCCTTTCTTCACAAAGCCGATTGCTCCGAGCTGCCCGACGGAGCAGTCGGACGGACGGTCGGGTTCCGGTAGCTGGAATAGGTAACTGACCTGATAAAGTGGTGCTATATAGGTGACCTGAGGTCAAATGTTGGGTCTAGCATCTGCATTACATCGTTAGTAATGTCCAAAACATCATTTATGCCCCTTTTTGAGCATTTAAACACAATCGCAGCGATCCATAACGATGGCAAGCCAAGCCGCGCAAAACCAGAAAATTTTGCAAATTTGACCTCATTTGACCTTGAAGATATTGTTCTAAGGTCACGAAATTTGCACACAATAGAGTTCACTACCGTACCCATCCACCCTGCGAATTTCGTTCATCCAGCTTTACTAGGAGCCGAGATCTTAGGGGGGGTGGGGCGGAATCCGCTCTCCCTCCAGTGCGCGTAATTTTCAGAGGCCCTCCAGGGCGCGTGTTAAGCCAAATATGGGGATTAATCCGCCGTTTCAGCGGATGTTCCCCATTTAGATCATTACCAGCCCTCAAACATCATAATCACACAATTACCGAACCCCAAGAAATAGTAAACACCATAGCGGATACCATTGCCCACCATAGCTCCGACGAAATCTACAGACCTGGCTTCATAGAAAATGCACAGCACAATTTTAACCTCAATCTCGCACAATTTGATTCTGATAACACATAAATATATATTACTCCTTTTCAAATTTCAGAACTTGACACAGCCATATTCTCCGCCGGCAATACTTCAGTGGGGCCCGACAACTTGCATTATTTTTTTTTTCAGACATTTACCGGATCACACCAAACATAGCATTTTGCACACATTTAATTCACTATGGACAACTCATGCCTTCCCCGAAACTTGGAAATAATTTTTCTTTATACCCATCCCAAAACCTAGCAAGGACCATAGTAACCCAACACATTTTCGACCCATTGCACTCACCAGTTGTTTAGGAAAACTTTTTGATCGCATAGTTATCAAAAGACTGACCTGGCACCTGGAAGCAAAATCTCTTCTATCTCCCTTTCAATGTGGTTTTCGGCGAGAACGCAGCACAATAGATCATCTCATTCCGTTAGAAACGGACATCCGCCTAGGTTACAAAAAAACTTGAACACACTGTCGCAGTATTTTGAGACATCAGCAAAGCGTACGATATGGTCTTCAAACCCGCATTACTCTCCAAAATTCAACAACTCGGTATAAAAGGACATTTAGCACATTATTTAGTAGGTTTTTTATCTGGTTCTCGTCGATTCCACGTCAGGTGCCGGTCATCCATTTCCGATCCACATTATCTTCAGAACGGCCAACCACAGGGAAGTTGCCTTTCACCAGTATTATTTAACATTATCATTAATGATCTTTTCGATGACATGCCTGCCAATATACTATATTCTCTATTTGGAGATGATAGCGCAATTTGGTGTTCCGTCAAAAATTATGAACATTGTTTAATTCGCTCGCAAAACACACTTGACAGAATACACGAATGGTCCCTGAAGTATGGTTTCGTCTTTTTCAGCCCCAAAATCTGCAACACTGATATTTAGTAAACCGACACCCTGCCCAAACCCAAATACACCCCTTCACCTCGGGAGCAATCACATACCTTTTGCAAACTCATTCAAATTTCTTGGCATTATTTTTGATCGAATGCTATCTATGCATAAACACATCAAACACGTCCAGAGGAAATGTTTTCACCTACTCAATTTATTTCGCTGTATTACTTCTTCCTCATTCGGAGCCGACCGCCATACGCTTTTACATCTCTACAAATCATTAGTTCTTCCCATCATAGAATATGAGTCGGTAGTTTATGCTGGTGGCAGTACCTCCGCTTTGAAACTTTTGGACAACATACAAAATAAATTTATCCCCATAGCACACGGTACAATGACTACTTCTCCCATCATTTCTCTACAAACCGAATCAGGAATTCCACCATTAGCTCTACGAAGAATGGAACAAACACTTAGGTATGCCGCAAAAATTCAGTTTAAAGAACACCACCCCACAAACGCATCCTTGCAAATTCTCCCAAACTTACACCACAACTATTTAGGTCCAGCCGAAAAGCGAACCGGTCTTAAAATAGCTTCACGCGTCAAAACATTTTCTACACGACTTCAATATATTATTCCACAAATTACTTTTCTTCCTCAACCTACTACACCACCGTGGCAGATGGCCAAACGGCACGTATTCTATCTAACCACCACCCCAAAATCACAACTTTGTCCAGAATTTGCCAACCAAAAATTCCACCAGCTTCGGTCTCGATATCACCATGTTCCCTTTATCTTTACTGACGGATCTAAGGATGCTAACACCACAGGAAACGCCATTGTTTCGGGTACACACACAACACAACATCGCCTACCAAACGGAACTTCCACTTTCATTGCCGAATTATACGCTATTCTGATCGCCCTTCGTTATATTCGTAATCGTTTCATTTATCACCCCATGCACAGCGTCGTTGTTTATTCTGACTCAAAATCCGTTCTTCAATCGCTTTCTTCACTTTCTTTTTCGCACCATTGCCATATTTCCATCTATGACACACTTCAAACACTTTACATGATGGACATGAGGGTCCGTTTCCTGTGGTTGCCCAGCCACTGTGGCATCCCAGGAAACGAAGAAGCCGAAAAATAGCAAAATAATCATTACAACTTCCAAACATTACAGAAATTCCACCACATTTTGACTGCATTAAATCATCAATACAACAGAGAATTCGACATTGTTCGACACAAAACTGGACACAAAACACAAACCATACACAATTACGACTCATCACGCCTACTGTTGAACCATGGGCATCATCTTGTCAAAAAAACCGACACGAAGAAAAAGTCCTATCACGTTTACGCATCGGCCATATTTTTCTTACCCATCGATATATCTACACGACTTCACCTCGACCTTCATGCCCATCATGCAACACCCATCTTACAGTCACACATACCCTCCAACACTGTCAACAATACCATGGCCCGCGAAGAACACTTATCAGCTACTGCCGGACACACAACATTGCCTTTTCTTTACGCACACTACTGGGAGATCAACACCCTTTTCTAATCAAACTACTTTTCATCTTTCTCCGACAAACAAGGTAGCTCCAGGAATTATAATCTGAGTTTTACAGCATAACATTTTTCTTCTTTTCTTCACGGCACGAAATGGCCCGAGGAGGCCGAAGTGCCTATTTTAATAAACCTCAAACTTGATTGGGGGACGAGTAGTCTAAGGGTAAGTTGCCCGTCTCACAATAGAAAGATTGTGGGTTCGAGTCTTACATGTTACTACTCTTCGCCCGCGACCAATCGGCGTGAGAGATTGGCGACGTTACATAACGCAACGGTCGACGTGTCGTAAGACCAATAACCACCTTCATTGATGGAAACGCCTATATATTTCGTTGTGCCACTTTCAGCTGACTAATAATTTCCATGGTTTATAATTCAGTGTATATATACCGTTATGTGAAAGGAGCGTGGTGGAATTACACGTTGGCAACACCAATAATCCTACGAAGTCTCCACCTATGGGTGTAGCACATAGCGTCACACAACTACTAGCAGGTGAACTGGGGGCTCCCTGCAGAAGGTGACGCTGACAGGAAACACGGAACTGCAGATCACGACGGCTTGTAATACTCAAACAAAAGGAATGTGTCCTCATTTCTTGGCCAAGCAGACATCAATGCGAACCCTTTGTCTTGTCTCGCTTCACTGCAATCAGTAGAATAATCGCATATACTGAAGGTGATATTCACCTTGTTTTATCTCAAGCGCCTACTTACGTTTCCAAGGTTCTGTATGTTTCCCCAGTTTGGCTGGCGGCCTCACGTCTAAAATGTTATTTTCCTTTAAAAAAATAATGAGTTACGAAAGTCGCTGCGAAGTGATCGTGAATCTAAAATCATGCGCATAACTCACGGAAAAGGGGTCGCGGTATTTCAATCGGTGAGGCGTTGGGCACGTGATTGCGAGATCGTGTGTTCGAATCCAACAACCGGCGGGATTATACCGAGTCCATCCGCGACCAACCAGCGCGAGATATTCGCGACATTATGTGATCTGACGAATGTGTCGCAAAAGAGCCCAAGGATCAGTTCAGTCATGGAGGAAGGCAACAGGAAATGACAGGACAACTCTAAGGACAGGAAATGACAAGACAGGACAGGAAATGACAATGTTTAATACAACGCAGAATGGATCTTAGATGCTCCTGGGTTTTAGACATTACGTGTAAAGAAAATATACGACCTTCAATACTCCTAACGATGGCCTCTGGCCGAAACGTTGAGTAATAAAATATAACCTTTATCGTTACTTTTGATATCAACTCAGCACCTCCTGGTATATTGAAGGTCGTATATTTTCTTTACACGTAAGGAAATGACAAGACAACTCTCTCGCTGCACGGTGCTAAGCAGGTTTCAAAATGGAGAAAACCTCGCCAAATTAAGCGTCGATAAGTAGCCTCACCGATCAAATAGTTAGTAGATGGCCCGCGCGCTCTCGCATGACAATAAGCTTCCAAGATTAACACCATCCTCTTTGCAACCATTTACGTTATCGTATCCATATCAGTTCGAAAAGTACACGAACTATCGTCGCATTCGACGTGGCTACCGAAGTTCCATCTCCGTGTGTGCAGTTCATCCCTTACATGTGCATATACAGCTCAGAAGGGAAATGTCTTTCAAAGCTGACCAGCATGAACTCCTGCAGTTGTGGTGGTGTTGCGGAGAGGACTGATGTCAGGTTGGATACGAATAGCAAACAAACCTGTACATTGAACCAAACGACATTGATTACGACCAGGTGTAGTGAAGCACAACTAGATGCATGCACTGCTGCTGAAGCACGCTAAGCAATTAATTAGGGTAACCTTAACCTTAATTCCAACATGCGACAAATTTTCAGTCGATAATGCATGCTATTAGGAAAACTTTTCCACCCTTCATGCGATCGCTAAACAAGCATCATGAAATCAAACCGGCACATGCCTATTCTAGTATAGTAGGTGTCCCCGATGTGTCGTAGGAAGCATACGGAGGTCGGATTTTTGTATGGGTGGCGGCGTAATTGATCGGCTCGTTTCTCAGATCAGACTGCATGTTGTACGTGCAGCTCCCCTGATTCGCCAGTATCTGACCAGTATCACCAATATCACGACCAGTATCACCAGTATCGCCAGTATCACCACGAAATCGAGCGGACCGAGGTGGGAGGTGGGGCAAGGGAATTGGTGTCTTAGTTCTGATGTTCCCCAACATTATGGACCTCCATACGCTCCACAGTTAAATCGGCCGGTGCAGGCGATCACACCGCTGCTGGGCTGGTAATTCGTCACCTTTAACGCCTTGAGCTTGGACAATGCACACAACTTCACCACATCCTATGCGCGACCCCTACATTGGCGAATATCGTATTGTCTTTGCCGCCAGTCACCTGGAGAGCGTAAAAGGTGTGCTGAAAACTGACCTGACCATAAAACCATACCAATTGCCGAGAGGAGGACATTTGTGCAAGATAATGCATGCTCTTCATCTTAATCAGAACCACTCAACTGGCATATCTACCCGCCCTACAAGAGCAGCAAATGGTCGTATGACTAGCGCAATTGGCAGCACATAGCAAAATGGGCAGTTGGCAGCACGGCGGTGCGCTGTGCGCATCGGCCAGGTATGACGGCCGCCACACCGGACAGTAAGTGGCGTGCCGAGCCACGCCGACATTCTCAAACAAACTTGAGAACATAGCATGCCCGTCAAAAGTTCAGTTAATAAAAAGAAAACAGGGTGCAGTCCCTCACCCGTACTGTAGTGGAATTTATTGTTGGCGAAGGAAGGCAATATTTCCAATGTCATTTCAGAGCCAATTATTTTTGCATGCACTTCTCCATAGGGATTCCAAGGGATTTCTTCTCCAGAGGGTCATCCGCGACAGACGAAAGGTTTGTCCCCGTATGCCTGTTCCTCTGAATGGAAGAGTGATTACCATGTGAAGCATGGGGAATAGATTGGCGTTGCATTGTTTCCTTCGATTTGCCGACGAGTTCTTATGCACGACTATTGCATGTAATTGTGCCCAAATAAGCAAACCACAAACTGAAACATATGGTGCACACGGAAGCTCACATATTTAAACCAAGCCGACACACTTAAAGTGACATTTCGAATAAGTATTGCTCTGGCGGGTTTACTCGGTTCCAAAGCGTTGTTCTGAAGTGGTGGTGTTGCACTTCCTCGTGACATTGAAAGTAGGACAATTGAATGCAACATCCGATTCCATCAGCATGTGTAATGATGCGAGGGCTTCGCTTCCGAACGAGTGGGGAATACGAGCGCGGTTATGGCAATACGATCAGTATTAATGGTGTACACGTGGGATTGGAGTACGGACTAATGAATGGACAGATTAATAATAGTTGACTGGTAACAGATAAAGCAGCGTGCTGGAGCTTAGTTCCGACAGAGCGGTGTCTGATCCTCCGCCAACAAGCCTAAATACCCTGATAATACCTCTGTCAAACACAGTACCAAAATCACAAACGCAGCCACGACGCCCAAAAAGACTGTACCACAATCAGAAATCGGCCGTCTGTTCGTCCGAAGACACCGCCGCCGGCGCCAGCTTCGCTGACCTTTGACCCGAGACGCCGCGGCCGCCGCCACGGGCGAGGTTCGGCCGTTGCTGAGCCAAGCGGTGGTCCGCCGACACTACGGACCGACACGGTACTGACCCGGACCGGCGCCGCCCCGTCCACCGACACCACGGACCAACACTGACCCGGACCGGCGCCGCCCCGTCCACCGACACCACGGACCAACACTGACCCGGACCGGCGCCGCCCCGTCCGCCGACACCACGGACCAACACTGACCCGGACCGGCGCCGCCCCGTCCACCGACACCACGGACCAACACTGACCCGGACCGGCGCCGCCCCGTCCGCCGACACCACGGACCAACACGGTACTGACCCGGACCGGCGCCGCCCCGTCCACCGACACCACGGACCAACACTGACCCGGACCGGCGACGCCCCGTCCACCGACACCACGGACCAACACGGTACTGACCCGGACCGGCGCCGCCCCGTCCACCGACACCACGGACCAACACTGACCCGGACCGGCGCCGCCCCGTCTGTCGACACCACGGACCAACACGGCACTGACTCGGACCGGCGCCGCCCCGTCCACCGACACCACGGACCAACACGGTACTGACCCGGACCGGCGCCGACCCGTCTGTCGACACCACGGACCAACACTGACCCGGACCGGCGCCGACCCGTCTGTCGACACCACGGACCAACACTGACCCGGACCGGCGCCGACCCGTCTGTCGACACCACGGACCAACACTGACCCGGACCGGCGCCGACCCGTCTGTCGACACCACGGACCAACACGGTACTGACCCGGACCGGCGCCGCCCCGTCCGCCGACACCACGGACCAACACTGACCGCCCCCCCGTCCACCGACACCACGGACCAACACTGACCCGGACCGGCGCCGCCCCGTCCGCCGACACACGGACCAACACCCCCCCAACCTTGCCCCGGACCGGCGCCGCCCCGTCCACCGACACCACGGACCAACACTGACCCGGACCGGCGCCGCCCCGTCCGCCGACACCACGGACCAACACGGTACTGACCCGGACCGGCGCCGCCCCGTCCACCGACACCACGGACCAACACTGACCCGGACCGGCGCCGCCCCGTCCACCGACACCACGGACCGACACGGTACTGACCCGGACCGGCGCCGCCCCGTCCGCCGACACCCCGGACCAACACGGCACTGACTCGGACCGGCGCCGAATCGTCCGCCCTGCCGGCCGTCCGTGTCGATCGGCCCACACGAATCCGGACAACTCCGGACAACTCCCAACATTTGGGATTTCTCGCTTCTGCGTATGCTAGCGCTGTTGTCATTTTGGCACTGCGCCTCAGGCAGTTCCAACATGCATTGCGACTGAGCATCGAGCCTGTGCTGTTGCACCATGCGACGGCACCGGACGGTACTCCGGCGGCGCTGGACCATCTGCCGGCGGCGCTGGACCATTTACCAGCGGCGCTGGACCATTTACCAGCATCGCTGGACCATTTATCAGCAGCGCTGGACTGTCCGCCGGCGGCGCTGGACCATCCGCCGACAGTGCTGGACCATCCGCCGACAGCGCTGGACCATCCGCCGACAGTGCTGCACCTCCGCCAGCAGCGCTGGACCATCCGCCAGCAACGGCGGATCAGCCTGGACCATCCGCCGGCAACGGTGAACCGTAGCTTCCTTCAGAAGCTTTGTAGAGGCCTGGCCAGTGGTCCTAGGTGAGCTGTGGGTTTGGGCCGCGGATGCGGTCGAAGTCAACTTCATTAGTTCGTTGCATGTTCATTTAATTTAATAAGAACGGGTGCTGCTGCCTGCCTTCTCCGGCTTCTTCATTGCTGTCTGCCCATCGTTAAGCTGGTTGCAGCCTTCGATAAGCTGAGCAAATAAATACAGGATTTAACAGCGCATTCCGACGGAAAGCTCCGGCAAAAGTCTCCATGAATGGCTTGGCTCCCACAAACGCTATGATTGGTTATCGATATTGGCACTGCACGCAGACACCCACTGAGTCCGTCACCGAGGGCTCTCGCGGCTGGGAGACTGGATGACGCACCCAAAAATGAATCATACGGAATATAACACAATAGCTGTGTGCTCTGCTTGCGAAAAAGCGCTCAAAATTGCACCCCTGCTCTGGAACGGTGGGGCGTGCTTATTTCACTATGATCGCAACGTGGATCATTTTATTGTTGTGCACATTGGCTGTTATTTTGTCCTCAAGTTCACGTTGCAGCAGCCAGTGGTCTGTTTCAATGGTGCTAGTAACATGTGCCATGCAAACCAAAGACAACGTTTACTCTCCTTCAAATGAGGTGTATCAAATGCCCGATGAACCGGCTCACAGGTATCTATGTTTCTACTTTTGTAAAGGGAGTTTGCAGAGGTTGTTCTAGAACGCTCTTTTTCAGAGTATTACTGGCGGTATACCAGGGGGATAATGCACGATGGTTTTCGGCATGGCACTGAAAAGAGCTACCCGGTTGTTGTTATTGGGGCTTAGGGGCGCATCAACTGCATAGGTTATACAACGCCCATAACTTCGTCAGTCAAACCAGGTGTGAACGTATCGACGTGGAGTAAATGAGAGGACTGGAGGTCACAACACGCTAGCGCATTTCATGGTGACGTTATTTTGCGATGTTAAAAAATGTTTAGCGTCTGTATGCTACCTTTGTTGGCGTGAGTACACCACGTCAAATCCAACCGCAGAAAGGAATGTGAAGAGTTCAGCGACATAGTGTGAGCCGTCGCCCAGTAAAAGCTATCCGGTTTTTCATTGTTGGTTATTGGTTTCACGACACGTCGACCGTTGAGCCATATAGCGTCGCCAATCTCTCACGCCGATTGGTCGCGGGCGAAGAGTAGCGACAGGTGAGACTCGAACCCACAATCTTTCGATTGTGAGACGAGCATCTTACCCCTAGACCACTCGTCCCCCGGTTTTTCATGGCCATGGATCGATGGCAACTTCAGCAAAGTGGGGTAGCCGGGTAGGATAGCCATGCGGAAAAACTTCGATAAGCAAGCACATGGTTTTGCAGGTAGTACGGGATGGTCGTCTGCGCTCACCCCCGTAAACACCAGGAAAGAGAGCTTACGCTGTTAGGGGTGGTCAAATGTTTTCAATGTGGCTTCGTTTTGTTTTGCCATAAGGACGTACGTGGCCGCGTTTCACTTCTCCGCAAAAGCAGCGTCTGCGCTACACTCGTCTTGTGGTTGATTTGGACACATTCGCATCGTCCTCTGTGGGCGACGAATCATCACGTGAACGTGAACTTCGGCCGCCGGACAGCCACCGTCCGACCTGTTCTGCAACGGCAGCGCTTCGTGCGGCTTCGGCCTCGTGGGATGATCAGCTGAATCTTTCAGACGCTGTGTCACCTGTGACAACGGAATTCGCGGATACGGAATGCGGAATTGCAACTTGCAGTGCCTAGACGGTGGCTTTAAAGTTTCAGCCAGTCGCGACCGCGGGATACCATCCCCTGATTCACTGGACAGCGTGCCCGTGTACATTATTCAACCAGCTGGGCTTTGCAGGAACTTTACCCTCGCTGGCGCCGGGCAGCAGTGGCTGTTTGCATCGCTGAGCCTGTTGTGATGGAGGAATATCATCATCACTATCACTGGAAGCTGGTGGGGGCTCAGGCCCTTCAGCCAAACTGGCGAGACGCAGCTCATTCTGCGACAGGTCAGACTCATCCTGTGGAGGGCTCACATAACCAGGTGCGGAATTATCCGTAACTATCTCTGGTGCGTAATTATCTTTGGTGTTATCTGTCAGATAAGTGCTAAAATTATTGCATTTCCCAGTGGCAAACCATGTGCAGAAATTAGACCCATCGACAGTGAATATCGCTGTTAAATCATGATAACCGTAAGCATGTCTGACTCTGGTGCATGGCGCCATATGATCACTGGGGGAATGTAGAAACTGATCAGCACGTGCAAAAGCCGAGGTAAGCACATTCGATGCAGTTTCTTGCCACGCACAACAGTAAGAACAATGATTGTATGTTGACCCAAGGTAACAATAACGCAAGGTAGTGCGCTATATCACATGCAGGATGCCTAAGCCATGGAGCATCGTGCAGCATACGAAAACCAGCATGGAGCTGGTCAGAACGTGTATACTGCATTCGTTTTTTAGGAGTCCACTGCTGTTGATGACCCCACCTTTCTAATATTTAGCATTAGCCTCCATGCCATGTGGAAATAGTTTATGTATGAGCGAGTCTGTCAGTCATACCATCATTTCATGCTGGCTCCTGCATATCACAGTAGTGATGCCGAACATATCTTTTATTTGATCTTTCCAGCTGGATATGCTTCCAATTTTGCATCCTTCCCTGCCATGAACAGCTTTTGACTACAAGCTGCAAAACTTAGAGCAAACAGATGCTTGGATCATCCCCAATCCTGCTCAGGTCAATGCAACACATTCTGCTCATGGCAAACTGTCTGACCCAAGAACCAAACGCATCAAAGTATCAGGGTGATATTATCAGATCCCATGACTCGCCCTTGGACTGGCCACTGACCGTAAGATGTCACCAAAACTGCGGATCATTGTTTAATGTTACCTACACAGGTAGCCAAGTAGCAGGTTTTTCACCTCTGTTCGCTTCGGTACATCACGACAAATATCGAAAGTGGTGAGTAACGCGAGTAACGTACGCATGCAGCGCGAAATTAAACGTGCATTTTCTCCTTCTTACTGGAATGCATTTAACGAGGAATATTTTTGTCCCGGACTATTCTGCATACATTTGTGGTATAAATATGCTTTTCTTTGCACTATCCATGACTTTCCACTGCTCTGCCTACCTCGCGGGCACATCTACTTGGAGAATAGCGTTCAGGTATTCTCTGTATATTCTCTATATTGGCACTGATCAGTTCCAAAAACTTTACTCGGCCACAGCTCTAGCGCACATCATACCTGTTATAGTAACAGTACAGAAACAGCAAAATAGTGTAAATGTAGTGTATTTTAGTACACAAAACACTATACCATCGAAGACCAGCATCGGAGCATCTCCATGTAAAGCAAAGGATAGGATGACTTACGATCCGCCAAGGTGCGAGAAAAACAAGGGGTGAAAATAAGGGACCGGCGAGGGAGAGAGTGGGGAAATTCGAGTACTCAAGATCCGTCAAATTGAAGCCGGCGTAGGTTTGGGTGAGAGTGAGAGTGGGTCAATTCCAACCAAAAGAAACCGTTAAATTAAGGCCTGGATAGGTGATTGTGGATGGTGAAAAGAACCGAACGGAATCAAAGGGGAGGCTTGAGTGGAACTGACCAGTTACTGTGTAACGATGTGCCTCCCATGGCAAATTCTTGGCAAGTGATAGCACTAGTCAAACCTCTCGTTTACGACAAACCCTGGGTATATGTTCAATAGCTCTCTGTCTCAATCCCAGATCTCCCATCCAAACATCTATTTATAGGCACCACAATTCCAGGCATATTTTATTGTGCAATTAATTAATAGTTAAGTGGCGACAATAATTCATGTTGCAATAGTGCAACGAGATATACAAATTAATACAGTAGGATCATTAAGTAACAGGCAGCTTCAACCGAGCTTGACAGACAACAAATGTGTAGGCCACCATACAGCTCAACAGTCACATCTTCAAACATCAATCACATCTGCTCAGCCTCTCAACATATATCTCCCATTACAAGTCCAGATATTCATAGTGGCATTCAAGTCCACAGGCAATTCACCTTACATTCCGACCGGTCTTCATTTACTCTGCAACTTTCATCTCAAGCGACTACATCTCAACAGACAACCAGTGACTCTCAGTCAGAGTCCCAAAGACATTCCTATGACGACTGGCCTGACGGCAAGTCGCCTTCGCCGAGAGCCAATCCCCAACCGCCGGCGCCGACAGCTCGACGACACGTGATCAAGGGAGCTCTCGACTCTCCGTGAGCTAAACTCGACCGCCAACGCCCATTGCACCACGGCAAGCAACCACGTGTCATAGCCCACGACACGTCACGATCACGCGACTGACTGCGTCGCATTCCAGGGCATCGCCCTGGCCAATACTGAACTGTCCATCGACAGGGACCAATGGCTCGCACTCGGTGAACTCTCCTGCACCGTCGGTCGCGTCGACCCTCCGAGATATCAGAGGCGGCCCACAATCGATGCTGTCCTCGGCGCATTACCTCGAGACAACAGCTGATATGGCGGCACCGCGCTGCGACCTCGCGTCGGACACCATGGCGACACATGGCGACTAGAGCAGCGCACGGCCCATCTGGCATCACACATCCTGACACAGTAGCACTCATCCAGCAGTCCGACAAGATCATGCTTACATCATGGACCACGATTTGTTGGATTCTGTCAATGACTGGATGTGGACAGTCGTGGGTATTGCTATTTGATTGAAGGACGGATTTGGAATCTGAGCAAATTGCTACGCGTCTAGCTTTACGCCTCATAAGAATGGAGATAGCGGCCAGAATTGCCAGTGCTTTATCGGTATAGATTGAGAAGCTACCCTGGTTTGACGGTCAGCTTTATATAACTGGTGTTAGATAACTTCTCCATCCACTCCGCTGAAGCGGTAAGCGCTGGCCATTCTGGTCGCTATCTCCGCTAACCCCAGTTTTGACGGTTAGCTTTATATAGGAGACAAGAGAGGACGGGGTGAAAGGTACGGGCGAACGAGCCGGAGGAGCGGAGCCAGAACAAAGAGAATAAAGCAAGCAACGTGCCGTCCCAGCCGGGTTGACTGCAGGCGCGGGGCGTCTGGCCGCGTCTGGCAGGGGATCGGCGAGGTGTCTGGCTGGGGGTCAGCCGGGGGGTCGGCTGGGGTCGGCGGGGCGTCTGGTTGCGTCTGGCTGTTGGTCAGCGGGGGGGGGGTCTGGCCGCGTCTGGCTGGGGGTCAGCTGGGGGGGGGCGTCTTGCCGCGTCTGGCTGGGAGTCGGCGGGGCGTCTGGCTGGGGGTCGGCTGGGGGTCGGCTGGGATCGGCGGGGCGTCTGACTGCGTCTGGCTGGGGGTCAGCGGGGGGGGGTCTGGCTGCGTCTGGCTGGGAGTCAGTGGGGCGTCTGGATGGGGGTCGGCTGGGGGTCGGCTGGGGTCGGCGGGGCGTCTGGCTGGGGGTCAGCCGGGGGTCGGCTGAGGTCGGCGGGGCGTCTGACTGCGTCTGGCTGGGGGTCAGCGAGGTGGGGGTTCTGGCCGCCTTTGGCTGTGGGTCGGCGGGGCGTCTGGATGGGGGTCGGCTGGGGGTCAGCGGGAGGGTCTGGCCGCGTCTGGCTGGGGGTCGGCGGGGCGTCTGGCCGCGGCTCGGGGCCGCCGTACCGCGTCTGGCCGTGCCTCGTGGCCCGACGTCAGTAAGCAGTCATGCCGCACTGCCCGACTGCCGGCTGGGGGTCGGCGGGGCGTCTGGCCGCGGCTCGGGGCCGCCGTACCGCGTCTGGCCGTGCCTCGTGGCCCGACGTCAGTAAGCAGTCATGCCGCACTGCCCGACTGCCGGCTGGGGGTCGGCGGGGCGTCTGGCCGCGGCTCGGGGCCGCCGTACCGCGTCTGACCGTGCCTCGTGGCCCGACGTCAGTAAGCAGTCATGCCGCACTGCCCGACTGCCGGCTGGGGGTCGGCGGGGCGTCTGGCCGCGGCTCGGGGCCGCCGTACCGCGTCTGGCCGTGCCTCGTGGCCCGACGTCGGTAAGCAGTCATGCCGCACTGCCCGACTGCCGGCTGGGGGTCGGCGGGGCGTCTGGCCGCGGCTCGGGGCCGCCGTACCGCGTCTGGCCGTGCCTCGTGGCCCGACGTCAGTAAGCAGTCATGCCGCACTGCCCGACTGCCGGCTGGGGGTCGGCGGGGCGTCTGGCCGCGGCTCGGGGCCGCCGTACCGCGTCTGGCCGTGACTCGTGGCCCGACGTCAGTAAGCAGTCATGCCGCACTGCCCGACTGCCGGCTGGGGGTCGGCGGGGCGTCTGGCCGCGGCTCGGGGCCGCCGTACCGCGTCTGACCGTGCCTCGTGGCCCGACGTCGGTAAGCAGTCATGCCGCACTGCCCGACTGCCGGCTGGGGGTCGGCGGGGCGTCTGGCCGCGGCTCGGGGCCGCCGTACCGCGTCTGGCCGTGACTCGTAGCCCGACGTCGGTAAGCAGTCATGCCGCACTGCCCGACTGCCGGCTGGGGGTCGGCGGGGCGTCTGGCCGCGGCTCGGGGCCGCCGTACCGCGTCTGGCCGTGCCTCGTGGCCCGACGTCAGTAAGCAGTCATGCCGCACTGCCCGACTGCCGGCTGCACTGCAGCCGTGTATAGGTGGACACATTTAGTACATCCAGCCGTCAACAGAAGCTGATCTCTATGTATATCTTCACTTTGTCATAACTACTACCATATTTGTTGTGCTCCATGTACGGTAGTTGTTGACATTACGCCAGTTGTAGCTGATGGAAAACAGAATTAGCCGGATTATTTGTACCTTACCGTACATCTACACCATTCAACTGAATACGACCAACGTGAACCAGTTCGTTATCTTGTCATGCACGCAATCCCAACCATTCATTTGCAGCAATCAATCACATGTCAGCATAGATCAGCAGGCATACCTGCTTTCACAACACAGTTTGTCGTGTCAAACTACATCCGGCCCTTACACCACCGAACAATCAATAACGCCCTAATTCAGACGTGTCCCCAAACGACAGACAACTCAATCAATCGGGGTCTTCTAAGGTGGCGCTCCGAGTTCTGTTTTACACATGCTGTTCGCGAATGACTCGAGCCTCTGTATGCCGGATGACACTGTCGCTGTTGTCCAATTTATGGATGACACGCAGATCATTGCCAGCGGAGAAAAAAATCGCGCCTTGCCCCAGCTCATCTACCGGATGGTCAGCTACCAGATCATCTACCACCTGAAGTACTGAAGTCACTACCACTGCACTGAAGTACTGAAGTCACTGCCACTCCACCTGAAGTACTGAAGCCACTACCACTCCACCTGAAGTACTGAAGTCACTGCCGTTCCAACTAAAGTACTGAATTAACTACCATTATATCTGAAGTACTGAAGTCACTACCACCCAACCTAAAGTGCGGAGGTTCAAGCCGCCCTACGCGAAGTACTGAAGGTCTCGCCAATCTTCATGGAGGGCGGAGGTTCCTACCACCACACCTGGAATATTTATGATCCCACATACAGTTTTCAAGCTTTTACCATTCGCATAGTAAAATATTCGCATGGGGTAAAGGTCTTATGGGCGGATACCTCAGTTGCAGTGACAGTCACTAACGTGTGTGTATATGTGTGTGTGTCTGTGAATGTGCGTGTGTGAGGGGAGGGGGATGGAACAGCAGCGGGCCTGGTCTCGTCTGTGTTTCAAGGAACGTATTAACACGCGCCCTGGAGGGCCTCTGAGAATTACGCGCACTGGAGGGGGGCGGATTCCGCCCCCCTAAGATCTCGGCTCCTAGTAAAGCTGGAGGAACGAAATTCGCAGGGTGGATGGGCACGGTAGTGAACTCTATTGTGTGCAATTTTCGTGACCTTAGGTCAATATCTTCAAGGTCAAATGAGGTCAGATTGGCAAAATTTTCCGGTTTTGCGTGGCTTGGCTTGTCATCGTTATGGATCGCTGTGATTGTGTTTAAATGCTCAAAAATGGGCATGAATGATGTCTTGGACATTACTAATGATGCAATGCAGATGCTAGACCCAACATTTGACCTCAGGTCACCTATATAGCACCACTTTATCAGGTCAGTTACCTGTTCCAGTTACCGGAACCGGCCGCCCGCCCGACTGCTCCGTCGGGCAGCTCGGAGCAATCGGCTTCGTGAAGAAGGGAGTGAAGTACATGAATAAAGTATGGAAACGCAATGACAAACAGTACAAATGACAACCAGTAGTGCATTTATGGCAACATTCCAGTTGATCAAGTTTGGTTCCATTAACCTGTCATGAACTTGACCTGACTTCACCTTGGTGACCTAACATGACCTTGAAACTATACAGCATATCAATATGCATCAAACAAGTCGCTAGTGTTGCCTAGAACACTTCCCTTTTGTCAGTATACTGGAAGCGCATCAGCGCCGATTTTGGTGGTCTGGCGCTAAAACATTTTTTTACTTTAGCGGCCCCTAACTTGAAAAATTTTCGGCCGATTTCAATTTTTCTTGCTTTAAACGACGTGCCGTTCATTTCTAGGCAGGTACACCGAAAATTGCGTATATCGACCGGTAAAATCTGCAGTTATTTGCGAAAAACCGGCGGGTGGGCGGATTTCGCCCCCCTCCAGTGCGCGTGTTAATACGATGAGTACGACAACCTTCCACCGCAGCACTGTTTAACTCCTGGTAGACAGCTAGTGGCGAGATGCGTTCTAGGAACCAGGTCAGTTATGTGACCGCTACTGCCGCTGTCCACTTCCGCCCGGGGTCGTCTGCCTGGCCTCGAGTGACGCTTCATGGGGCTCGGACACGCCGACGAGGCTCGGGCACGGCAGACGAGCGGTCGCGGGGGAGGGGGGGGGGGGGTGCGGTTGCATCGCACACCCACACACCTGTATACTGTCGGCGGGGTTGGTGCTATAGTGCTTGAAACAGCCGGTTTCCAGTATCTGGTGCCGAGCTCGAAAGCGTTCGGCTCCTTCGTGCCAACGGATAGGCGATCGTCTCCTTGGTGCCAGCAGGTAGGCGCTTGGCTGGTTGGCGTCAGCTGGCTGGGCTGAGCCGGCAGCGACTAGATCCCGCCATAAAACCTTCATTGAAACACACAAATGCGAATACTCCGAAGAAAGTAAGATGGTGAAATCTGCTAAAAATCAACATTAAAAGAGCAGGCACAATTCCGAGTGACGAAATTCTGAGTGAAGCCATTTTGACTCGAAACGCTGTTGCAGACAGGCTATTATCTAAATCGCGGTATCATAAAACGCCGAGAGTAGGAGAAGGGGAGGGGAGGGAGGACTTGCGACAACTTGAAAACGCGCTGGTATATCTCCACGGAATTTCCAACAAGTTGGGAACTGAACAGACGTCGCCAACTAAAGGAAATCCTGAAAAGCATTCACATTGAACCTCGAACATCGTCTAAACTGAGTCCTGAACGTCATCTAAGCTGAGTCCCGGACGTCATCCAAATTGAACCCGGAACATCATCTAAACGGAATTCAGAACAACATCGTTTGCCAAAGAAAAACTGCAAGTTTATGATACATCAGGCGTGAGTGACGTTAGACTGACGTCATATTTGCTGATGTTTGACAAAAACGCATCGGTACATGCAAGTTGCATAGAAATCGAACGAGTAAAGATGAGTGATTTCCGTAAATGGGACGCGAGAGACAATTCGTGGCTTAGATGGCATGTCGTCATCGTTCTAATATTTCACTTTGACATACTTCATATCGAAGCCAAAAGTGCTCTAACTGCTTACCCTTGGACTCAAAATATCCAGACAAAATGAAAAACAATGTTCAAGAAATGACCATTAAGAACAACCGCACCAAAGTGTAAGCAATTCCACACTAAACTTGCTGAGTCCTGGCTCGGCACGTGCTGCAGTGGACGCCACATCGGCGCGGCGTTTGGTCGTGCCGCTGGACGGCCTCGACACGCACTTAGGACACAACTGCGCATGGTACCTGAGACCGCATGTCGTGGCGCTCTCGATCAACGTTGGATTTGTAGACGATTAATTTTTTTGGGGACGATGGATTTTGTTTCATGACCACCCATGTTTATCTCAAGAACGATCCAGTCGTTCCTGATATATGCACAGGGCGATATTTGTCCACCCCGGTCAATGGTGGGCGGCTGAGGAGCCAGCTCCACGCCGGGTCAAGGTTGCAAATGCGCAACGGTCATACCGCGCCGGGTCAGGTCGCTCAGACGGACCTTTGTCGTGCATGCATGGGGGATACTCGCTCGGGCATCGCTCGGGACTCGCTCGCGCTTCGCTCGCGCTTCGCTCGGGCATCGCTCGGGACTCGCTCGGGCTTCGCGCTCGATTGTGATCAAACTAATCGCCGTCAGTGCGATATGGGTAAACAAATTTCCATAGACATCAACATGCAGCGATATCGGTCGAACTGATTAAAGCACTTCAACATAAAACGCAATGAAAAATGGTTTAAAAAATGAAGACTACGCCGTCAAGTCCACGGCCGATAAACCTTGGACAAGGCAATAGTTCACTGAAACAGTGTTTTGCCTCCAAAAACCACATACCCTACACTAGCTTTATGAGAAGCATGACATAGCAAGCTGGGGAAACAAACGGACGTCTATAAAGTGTGGAAGATATTACAGCTTATATGTATATCGTTGAGCACAGGTAAATCCGATAGGCAACATATATGCTTGTATATATACATATATACATACATATATATATATACATATATATATATATATATATATCTATACATATATATATATATATATATAGATATATATATATATATATATATATATATATATATATATATATATACATATATATATATATATATATCTATACATATATATATATATATATAGATATATATATATATATATATATATATATATATATATATATATATATATATATATATATATATATATATACATATATATATATATATATATAAATATATATAATAGCACGATTGCTGGCACGCGACCATCGAGAGCACTACGCACGATGACACGCCAATCATCAGTTGCACAGCGTCACACAATTGAATTAACCAATTATTTTGCGTTCAAGAAGGCAAGTACCTTCATGAATTGAAATTGGAATAGTCAATGTTAGAAGTACAATAACTTGGATGATACGTTTATTGCGTTGCACTCAACATATTGCGTTTCACTCAAGTAAAACTGAACGCAATTAAATGAAATATTTCACTGGAATAAGCTAAATACTTGCGCCAGATAAGCATAACTAGAAGCCTTTACAAAGAGTGTACGCCAAAGTCGTTCGTGGATCCCCTGCACCAACGAGCACCGCAAAGCAGATAGGAGGCGATCTGTCTTTTCCGACACTTTTGGTCAAAAAGAAGATATCCACGTTGTTAGCCCGTGATCTGCTTGGGAATGGAACCGAAGGCGCCCCAATTGTGGGAGAGGGGGCATTGTGGGGAGATTCTCGCCCCCTGGGTAACTCGAAACCCATTGGAGCAAGATACAAAACATATCATTGGGAAACACACGATGAACTTCACACAAAACATTTCAAGCCGTTTCCTGTCCTATCCACATCCTACATATTAGGAAACTGCACATCGAATATAAAGCTTGCTCCAGGTGGGCCGTTTGGAGGTTCATCCCCGATATTGTCACATTCTTTTGGCCTTCTATTATGATGCATGCTTCACAAAGTTATTGACATATTGAACATATTTATTGGTATATTGACTAATTTAATTAATGCAAGCAAATGATATCCAAACATACCCTCAGTGAATCCAAATTGCACAATAACCGACACATTTCATGCCAGAAAGTATCTAGGAATGCGGTTCAAGTATGACCAGTATGAGCACAGTCGACCAGTTCGCAGATGCTGGTCCGTTGGCGCTGACATCTATGACAAATGGCAACTGCAAGTAAACTGGTTACAAACAATTCGAAATTGGGCCGACGACTAAGCAAGTTGGGCGTCATCGCACCAAGGATGTAAGGATATACTGCGATTTTCATCTATGTTCAATCTCATGAACGATGTAAGCTCCATGATAAATTTGAAATCTGGAATGCATGCAAACATACACTTGTGCCAAGCGGAGACTTAATACTCGGCAGCGCTCGGACGAAATAAGTCACATGCACTTATAGTTCCGTCGCAATAATAATAAAAACGTGATGCCACTATTGCATCTGCTCTAGCCCACATTTCGTATCATTCAATGTTGGGGATTTTCAGGTTGATGTATGGTGCAAAAATGAATGTCCCTGGTCTGGACGGACGAGTAAGTGTCCGTCCAAGCGGTGTGCAGGTCGCTACCACTATAGCTGCATAGCTGAGTATTTGTACCGCATCGATTACTTCACGACGCACGGCACGGCCGATGCGGCCTGTCAGAAGTGGATGGTACACAGCTCACCGGACAGCTACTGCGACGACAAGTGCACATCATGCAAACATCTGGTGACGTGTGCAGGCCAAGCGAATGGGCTGGCACTCAGCTGACTCAACAGGAGCGCTAAACACATCGCCAACATCACGTGTCCGTAGATGACCCTCCAACACCAGCCCAGCGTCACACCCGCCGCCACCACAACCCACGAACACAAACACACGAACCGCCACCACAACCCACGAACACAAACACATCCACCGCCACCACAACCCACGAACACAAACACACCCACCGCCACCACAACCCACGAACACAACTACACCCGCCGCCACCACAACCCACGAACACAAACACACCCGCCGCCACCACAATCCACGAACACAAACAACACCAACAGCGCAACACACGTGATGGTTGACATGTGACGAGCGGCCCATCACATTGAACAAGCCGACCACGAAAGTCCTGGAACTGTCCCGGTACGTCTGTGTGAATGGGCGTGGTGAGAAGCCCTTTGGTCACAAGCAGACACAACTCACTTCTGGACGAGCATTAACGGTGCTGTGAAGCGCCCAGCATCAGTGGACGCGTGAGGTCACCACCATGGTGTAATAAATGGCATTGGCAAGATATGCTTTACCGACTCGTAGGGTTTCTTGCTGGCATGCGAAAAATTTCACCAAAGTATATGCTGGGCTTAATGTGACTGAAGTAATTAATGCAAGCCAATTTTTGACCCGTAATGTCAACCAGGTAAATCTTGGCTATAATCACTGCGGAACAATATAGCCAAATGTAGTGAAAATGTATTGCTCACGAGAATCATAACGAAATAAACAAAATATAACAATGTCGGCGGTTCACAAATAGTCCTATGCGTTACCTCCGAACGCATACAAGAACAGCATAACCGAAATGCGCATCATGGCATTGCAAGGCACCAGGAGTATGGTGTGAAGTATTTCAAATGATACCAGTTCCTTAGTGCACATGACTGCATTGGGTCGGCGCCTCATAACGCGGGGATACGAATCCCCAGTGTGTATACCACGACTGGATGACCCCGAGGATGTCAATTAAATACACAATTAAATCAATGTTTCACGTCTTCTCTCAGCACGCCTCGATGTCATGCCGCTGGCACATTTGCATGGTTGTGCGGTGGCGGCGAGGGACTTTTGCACCGCAAAATGCATGTCCCGACCGCGACAGCAAAAACAGAAGAAAACATACCAACAACCCTATCATGCGGAGATAGCTGCCGTATTGTGTGAAATAATGCTTAGAAGTAGTTTTAGGCGAGTTCGCTAGCCACGCCGACTCAGTTGCAACATAAGCACGTGCAATCTTATTCGGCCGAGCTTTCAATGTCCTATGCAGCGAAATCTGATTTGAAAGATTGAGTGGACACAGGCACCTAAGGTACTCCTGCTTTGACCTCCTGGAACATCGTTTCTGTGAAGTGTGACAGCATTCGACTACAATTTTGCCACACTATATTTCGAAGTAAATGTCATGAATGTTTTTTTTTTTTTTATTAATTGCCCTGTTTGCGTTCCGGGCGCCATTTTATTTTATTCCTTGCAGATAGTCGATTTCATTTGACATCAGAGCAGGCTTTGACGACTTCGCCGGATATCCTCCATGCATAGGACATATGCAATTCAGGACACGGACATAAAACTAAGACTGTAAGTCCGTCAATTAGCCTCTAATGGCATCCCTCGATCCGAAGTCCGACCAAAATACGGTCGAAAACTTGGAATCTTGGCATCGTGAAATCTTCGACATGTTGGATAGAGCGCTAAGACACTATTCAATTATTTATTCTGTACCTATGTGATCTCAATTTACCACGATAACGAAGTCTTACCTGGTTGCTGCCGGCGTCCACAGAGTCCGTCCGCTGAAATTCAGACCAAGGCTTCAATGTTGCTCATCGACAGACACCAGGAAATAATGCACCTCAAAGTAAACAGGTACAGCAGAGACACCACATAAGGGAAGGCGGATGACATAGCGTCCTGAGTATGTAATTCAACGAGATATCCTATGTATCTCTTTCATTATATCTAGATATCTACTTGATCTATATCTGTGTCGCTGTCTGTATTCTTATTTAACCTTTATTTTAATGCAAATTTCCATCGCGTAATGTATACGGGTCACAATCATTGACAACATCCCGAGTCGCATGATAATAAACACTAAGCTCCGCACCTGCCAACACTTCATATTTTGTACACGTTTAAGCTCTGCAACCTGATTTTTTTAAAGATAAATCTGACCTCAAGTCACTGAGTGTGGTATTTCTGGATCAGTTTGCATGCTGAGCGTGGTTTACCGGGCAGATACTGAGCCAGCGACCCAACGTGGAAGCTCTAAGTCAAGGGCGTAATTTAAAAGACAGGTTAGCATGCCGACGATGCTCCCGATTGCCGCCCCGCTGCCGCCCCGCTGCCGCCCCGCTGCCGCCCCGCTGCCGCCCCGCTGCCGCCCCGCTGCCGCCCCGCTGCCGCCCCGCTGCCGCCCCGCTGCCGCCCCGCTGCCGCCCCGCTGCCGCCCCGCTGCCACCCCGCTGCCGCCCCACTGCCACCCCGCTGCCGCCCCACTGCCACCCCACTGCCACCCCACTGCCACCCCGCTGCCACCCCGCTGCCGCGCCCCGCCTAACACCCCACTGCGGCCCCTCTGCCCCCGCTGCCACCCCGCTGCCGCCCCGTTGCCGCCCCGCTGCCGCCCCGCTGCCGCCCCGCTGCCGCCCCGCTGCCGCCCCGCTGCCACCCGGCTGCCGCCCCGTTGCCGCCCCGCTGCCACCCCGTTGCCGCCCCGTTGCCGCCCCGCTGCCGCCCCGCTGCCGCCCCGCTGCCGCCCCGCTGCCACCCGGCTGCCGCCCCGCTGCCGCCACGCTGCCGCCCCGCTGCCACCCCACTGCCACCCCACTGCCACCCCGCTGCCACCCCGCTGTCGCCCCGCTGCCGCGCCCCGGGCTAACACCCCGCATGGTCCTCTGTCACCCCGCTACCGCCCCGCTGCCACCCCCGCTGCCGCCCCGCTGCCACCCCGCTGCCGCCCCACTGCCACCCCGCTGCCGCCCCGCTGCCGCCCCGCTGCCGCCCCGCTGCCGTCGCTGCCACCCCGCTGCCGCCCCGCTGCCGCCCCGCTGCCGCCCCGCTGCCACCCCGCTGCCGTCGCTGCCACCCCGCTGCCGCCCCGCTGCCGCCCCGCTGCCGCCCCGCTGCCGCCCCGCTGCCGTCGCTGCCACCCCCGCTGCCGCCCCGCTGCCACCCCACTGACACCACCACTGCCACCCCACTGCCACCCCCTGCCACCCCGCTGCCACCCCGCTGCCGCCCCGCTGCCGCGCCCCTGGGCTAACACCCCGCTACGGCCCCTCTGCCACCTCGCTGCCGCCCCGCTGCCACCCCGCTGCCGCCCCACTGCCACCCCACTGCCACCACACTGCCACCCCGCTGCCACCCCGCTGCCGCGCCCCTGGCTAACACCCCACTGCGGCCCCTCTGCCACCCCGCTGCCACCCCGCTGCCGCCCTGTTGCCGCCCCGCTGCCGCCCCGCTGCCGCCCCGCTGCCGCCCCGCTGCCGCCCCGCTGCCGCCCCGCTGCCACCCGGCTGCCGCCCCGTTGCCGCCCCACTGCCACCCCGTTGCCGCCCCGCTGCCGCCCCGCTGCCGCCCCGCTGACGCCCCGCTGCCGCCCCGCTGCCACCCGGCTGCCGCCCTGCTGCCGCCACGCTGCCGCCCCGCTGCCACCCCACTGCCACCCCACTGCCACCCAGCTGCCACCCCGCTGTCGCCCCGCTGCCGCGCCCTGGCTAACACCCCGCTACGGTCCTCTGTCACCCCGCTGCCGCCCCGCTGCCACCCCGCTGCCGCCCGCCACCCGCTGCCGCCCCACTGCCACCCCGCTGCCGCCCCGCTGCCGCCCCACTGCCGCCCCGCTGCCGCCCCGCTGCCGTCGCTGCCACCCCCTGCCGCCCCGCTGCCGCCCCGCTGCCGCCCCGCTGCCGCCCCGCTGCCACCCCGCTGCCGTCGCTGCCACCCCGCTGCCGCCCCGCTGCCGCCCCGCTGCCGCCCGCTGCCGTCGCTGCCACCCCGCTGCCGCCCCGCTGCCACCCCGCTGCCACCCCACTGACACCACCACTGCCACCCCACTGCCACCCCGCTGCCACCCCGCTGCCACCCCGCTGCCACCCCGCTGCCGCCCCGCTGCCGCGCCCTGGCTAACACCCCGCTACGGCCCCTCTGCCAACCCGCTGCCGCCCACTGCCGCCCCGCTGCCACCCCCTGCCGCCCCGCTGTCGCCGCGCTGCCACCCGGCTGCCGCCCCGTTGCCGCCCCGCTGCCACCCCGTTGCCGCCCCGCTGCCGCCCCGCTGCCGCCCCGCTGCCGCCCCGCTGCCGCCCCGCTGCCACCCGGCTGCCACCCGGCTGCCGCCCCGCTGCCGCCACGCTGCCGCCCCGCTGCCACCCCACTGCCACCCCACTGCCACCCCGCTGCCACCCCGCTGTCG
>JAOTOM010001638.1:0-75037 GCA_034440615.1 Ashinkailepas kermadecensis | reverse complement strand
GACAGACAGAGACCGAGAGAGAGACAGAGAGAGACAGAGAGAGAGAGACAGAGAGAGAGAGACAGAGAGACAGACAGAGAGACAGAGAGACAGAGAGACAGAGAGAGAGAGAGAGAAAAAAAACGGAACAGCCAGACACCATAACGAGTGAGCAGCCGTGATCCGTAGAAGAAAAAAACGACGCCAACTTCCTTTGAGTTGGCATTGCCTTAAACGGTGGACCGATTAGGCGAAGGCCTACGAGTTAAATACCGAAACCACTCACTTATCCTGGTAACAACACGTGGTGCCTACATATCTGTCCATCCGAGTGACCAAGGTCCGTTGGCGTTGTCGGTGTTGTGTACTTTTGCATCTATAGCTCGGCAACGATTGCGAGTAGGATGATGAAATTTTGCATACGGTTAAAGGTCGGCTCCCTTCAGATTGTATTTAATGATATGATTGATTAACCGAGGGTGGTGGAGCGCGACTACTTTCTCCATTGGTAAAATACATGCTCCAAGGAGGTTCGCTGCCGCGCCGGCAGATGGCAAGTACGCTCCGCCAATAGATGGCAGCAGGTAGTTCCGGCGGCCGAGCGCTGATGGACCTTGGCCGGTGCCGGTCCAGGTCAGCGTCCCGACCTGCTGCGATGCGTCGGCGCTGGCGGGAGGTCGGCGGCGAAGCTGCTCCATTTTACTATGCCAAAATAGCCACATTCACCTTATACCTGATAATTGAGAGTATTCAGGCCATTCATTTTCCGACGCGCAACTATTCGTCAAAAAACGAGACAATCTTGCCACCGACATGAACGTCGCATTTTTTGCCGCATGAGGAACATATGTATCTGCCACAGCGGCATACTTCAGAGAGTACTCACCCCGGCGGACGCGCCAACTTGTGTGATAGTAGCCCCGTTGGACACTCCTGAGAGCACTGTGCTCTGTGCCTGTCCTGTGGCAGTGCCCCGGGGCAGGTGGAAGGCCGCAAATGGAAATGCGTGCTGTGGCCGAGCCGTTGCCATGGCAACCAAGCTCAGCAAGACGGCGATGCGCATGGTCGGTAGCTGTAGAAAGAAAACGAGACGTAAGGTTGCAATGCTTTAACCATAAGTTACCATAAGGTACCGTAAGTTTGTCTGGCTGTTCCCAGTTCATACAAAGCGGTCCGATATTAATTCGCATGGTATATCGTATGGAGATAGTAATGAAGCATTTCCAGTTCAAATACTTGTAGGTAGTATCACCTATTTAGTGCAATGACTGATAAATGACGTTACTCATGTGCCAGAGATTATAAATGATCAGACCTTTCCGCAAATGTTCATGACACTTTCCATTACCTTCGTAGAGGTGCATTCCACATGTCGTTCTTAATCTCCCTCCCTCTCTCTCTCTCTCACTCTCTCTCTCTCGAGAGAGAGGACGATAAGTTAGCAAGGTATAATAATGTCTTATTATACTTCCTATATTAACTTCCTACCTGATACATTATATAATTTATTAGAGTATCTGTAGTATTATTTCGATAGTACTGTTGACACATTATATGATATATATATACATATATATATATATATATATATATATATATATATATATATATATATAATCAAATCTTAGTTAAAAACGGGAGCAGCAGCATTGTTCTCGACACAATCACGCGGAATATGCTTAACAAGCTCTCAAATGGTACTGGCCAGGCAGGACACACGGTGCACTGCCAACAACTTCACCACCTCCTATACACAATCACATCTCCTGAAAGAAAGATGATAATGCCATCCGCGACATCGTCATGGAAACACAATACCTGTCCAACCGGGCCGAAAATTGGTCTCCTCGTCTACTACAACACACCGAAAAGGTGATTTCTCATAATGCAAACAACAGTTTCAAAAGCACAATACACTGAAACACACCGATGTAGTATACCGCTTCAGATGTTCAACCGGGGACAGTGCAAGCAGCAACGTCTGCTACATTGTTCATACAATTACTCTCAGCCTCCGCCTCACCATGCATATCCAGGACGGCGGCCCCAAGGATCATTCCCGAGAACACCACGGAGTACGCTTCACCAGAACCATGCTGGCAGCTGACACTTCCATCACCTTGCAATGTCATGAGAAACGGTGGCCGAGGCAATCTACATCGGAGACACCACAAACATAATCAACGCCCAAAACAAGGCATACGCACGTCTGGCTCTGTACGATAAAGCTTTAGCCGAGTACAAGTGTATGCAATGCAAGTTTGGGTGTGGTATTGTATCATATCCTTGTCTAAGTGCTATGCCATGAAGTGCCTAGATCAATAATGTTTGTGAAATGTGTGACAATTGTTTGCTACTGTGTCTGCCTTGTGTGATCTGTGTATCACCTGTAAATAAGAAAACCAAATTAGCCAGCGGTGGGCCAGATGTTCTAAACGTTGACAAATAATATGAAGAAGGATCAAACATGGTCCCGCATCCTATAATATTTGTCCATAATTTAAACACCCAACCAATGATAGCAATCTTTCCTCAATGACCATCAGCTTTATTCTGAATCCTTGGCATTCCTCGGATAACATTAGTATTGAGTGAATTAAAATATTAATTCAGTGTGAGTTCAATGAAAGTAATGTACAATATCAACCACTTTATGAATCTAAATTGCAATCAGAATGGTCAAATGAGTCATGTGAGATAACGTAATATACCCTTGAAGAGTTTGGAAACATTCAGCAATTAATCAATCATAATGTTTGCTTGAGAATCGGGCAGGACCATTCGTGAATAACGATTTTCTTGACGTTAGTCCTCCAGGATCTCTCAGCAAAGCGCAGGCTACCATTTCTGATCATGTAGTCACTCGATCCTCGGCAAAATAAGTTACTATGTTATCGATCCTAATAGATCATTAATATAACCGAAAATTGAAGCCGAGAGATAGTAGTGTCTTGGAGTCCAGGATCACCAATCGGATCGCTTTTTGCAATCCGCAAATATTGCACTATCACTCTGCGGAATTTCGACATATCACTTCACATTTACAATTTTTAGAAGCCTTAATTATAATGAGCACACTATGAGTCATAGATTCTAAAAGACTCACGTGCGAATATGCTGATATCCGACATAGAGTATACTGTATTACATAGCTTCAAGATCATGCCGTAGACCGAGGTACTTCACACTTGAAAGTCCACACCACCCATCCCAAGAACTTTGCAAGTCCATGCCCTTCGCCATCTATTTTAAACAGCAATAAAGACTCAATTAATCCTAGTTTACCGCATAAAAGAAATATAAAGGCATCTCCGTTTAATTTTTTTTTTACACGACATGGCACCAAAAACATATTTAGTTTTGCCACTTAATTACTTCTGCAGCCAAGGTTAGCACAATAGACATAAAGACATAAAGACATAAAAGATCAGTGCAACTATGAGCCACAAGGGCCCTTCTTGGTTGCACTTTGTACACTGAACCAGTTGCCCACCAAATCTGTCAATCAACCCTCCCTGGAATACAGAAAAACAAGCCCCCTATTCTTATAATGATTGTCTATGCCGTTTTTAAAGATGTTCAGTGTGTTGCTACTGACAATTGTTCCTGGCAGCTGGTTCCAGTGTTCTACTACCCTGTTGGTGAAGAAAGACTGTCTTAACCTTGTCCTGCTGTGATTAACTTTAATTTTGAATTGATGACCTCTAATTGCATCATTTCTGTTAAATTCAAACATTTCCCTGAGATATCCCTGTTCCTGACCATTAATAAATTTAAAAACCTCGATGAGATCTCCTCTCAGCCTTCTATATCTAAGTGAAAACATATTCAATTTCTTCAATCTTTCCTCATATGCCAGGTTGCCTATACCATTAACCATTTGTGTTGCCTTCTTTTGTACTCTCTCTAAAAGCCAACAATCTTTCTCATAACTAGGGGACCAAGCTTGGACACAGTATTCTAAATGTGGCCTGACATATGCACAGTAAAGCTTCCTGATAACCTCCTCACTTTTGTATGACACATTCCTCTGTATCGCCCCAAGCATTCTTAGTGCCTTCTTCCTGGCTTCTTTGGTCTGTTCTGATGCCCCCAATTTTGTGTTCAAAATAACACCACTGTTCTAGACGTCTCTGTTGTAGTGTGAAATCCATGTGCTTGAGGTTTAGAGGCGCATCGACTGCAGTGGTCGTGCAGCAATCTTTGTGCATTAATGTAGATTTATAAAAATAGTGAGAGATCTACGTCCCGTTGGACATGCTCGGTAGACACCAGTTGACAATAAGCTCATATTCTACACGTCTGCCGTCGGCTCAGTCACGACATACTCCAACAGCCTTACCTGCTCCGGGTGGATGTTGACCAGGTGTGCCGATGTTTACCGCGGCCGTCCCTTTTATTTGGCGGAGACCGGCGGCTGCGTACAGCCCGAGGCGAGGAGTTTCCAGCCGGCTGTCCGGGCCGTCCGGGCCAACCCATGGACTGGGCGGCACCTTCCACAGCGAGGTGGCCGGCAGCGACGGTCCGCAAGCGCGCGCTGGCGTGTTCACCCAGGCTGCGTTTTTTGTCCCGTTCCGGTCACAAATTCCGTGGACTCTGGCGTCATGTGTCGTTCTTTGTCTATTCCTCAAGATTCCGCGGCCAGATTTCGTAGATGCCGCGGGGATCGCGCTGAATGCAAAAAAGCCGTCTAGACCCGTCCTGTGCCATTCCTTCGAAGATAACGATGTGAATGAGAGTTCATGTGCGGGCCGAGGAGGACATTGAAAATTCGTAAGGAATATTGTAGAGTGGATACGATTGGGCTGGATTGTGCGACAATGTCACTAATGAATGTTCATGCTCCAAATGGCGAGGGTTCTCCATCGCAGCGTGGCCATATTCTCAACTGTTGATGTGAAATAGAAATAATCCAGACAGGCACTACCTTCAGACACTTCGTTTTATGATTATTTACGTTTCTACCCAGTATGCATGCCCATCTCGGCCCGCTGTCCGCATGTGTCGGGGCGAGCTCGGCATCTCGTAAACGGCATGCCAACATCGGCATGCTGACCTGGAATATTCCGGATTTAATTCGGCATATCAATAGTGGCCAGCTGGCGTCGGGCCGTTGTCAGACATCCCACACCCCAGCCGATATTGGGCCCCCTAGCGTCCCGACAGCAGCCTAACATTGGTCCCATATCAATAGTGGCCAGCTGGCGTCGGGCCGTTGTCAGACATCCCACACCCCAGCCGATATTGGGCCCCTAGCGTCCCGACAGCAGCCTAACATTGGCCCCATATCAATAGTGGCCAGCTGGCGTCGGGCCGTTGTCAGACATCCCACTCCCCAGCCGATATTGGGCCCCTAGCGTCCCGACAGCAGCCTAACATTGGTCCCATATCAATAGTGGCCAGCTGGCGTCGGGCCGTTGTCAGACATCCCACACCCCAGCCGATATTGGGCCCCTAGCGTCCCGACAGCAGCCTAACATTGGCCCCACGTCTGCTACATCTCAGCTGGCGTCGGGCCGTTGTCAGACATCCCACACCCCAGCCGATATTGGGCCCCTAGCGTCCCGACAGCAGCCTAACATTGGTCCCACGTCTGCTACATCTCGGCTGGGTGTCGGCTGCAAGTCGGCATTGACGGACACTTCACTCTCCAGCTGACAGCGAGCTGTGGGCGTCCAGACAGCGGAACGTCCAGACAGCGGATCGTCCAGACAGCGGAACGTCCAGACAGCGGAACGTCCAGACAGCGGATCGTCCAGACAGCGGATCGTCCAGACAGCGGAACGACGTCGGGCCGCGGTCGGCATGTTCACTGGCCAATGACCAAAGTAAATGTCCTCCCTGCCCTTGGCATGCCTGTCAAAACCTGTCCGGTACATATCTGGCATTCATCTATCTATCGCACTAGCCATCTCAGGAAAGGTTCCCATTTTGATTCTTATTTACTGCGAACTCCGTGTGCATTTTCATTTGAAATTGAGCATCAGTGGCTAAAACAATAAGATTATAGGTAGAGACTTCGTATAATTACTGGTGTTATTACGGTATTAGACTTACTGCGAATGTATAATTATTGGTGTACGATTGGCGGCATATTTAATTGGCAAACTAGAAACCTTGCCCATGTCTTCCCTGCATGCATGTACTGTACCGCATCATAGCTATGTATCTGTTCAGACTACCAATAGGTTAGACCAGACCAGACTATAGGTTGGCCGACGCTCTGCTATAGGCTGGCCGACGCTCTGCCATAGGCTGGCTGCCATTCGGCTCGGTTGGCTGACGCTCGGCTATTGGAGTGAAGAGGCGAAATTGCCATGGCTACCTGGCGTCTAGGTTGTATTGAGGAATCATCGTGGTGAGGAGCACATATCCTCGAAGGGGCACCTTCGGCGGAGAACTTTCTTGAGCGAGGGGGTATGCACTCAAGCATACTGAAGTGGCTCCTTTTCATCTCAAAGGGGGTTTTTCTCCAAAAAGTGCCCAATATTGCTGGAGAACTTGTTGAGAGCAGAGGCGAGGAGGTGAATTCGAGCCTTCCTAAGGGGGCGTCTTTCCCGGTCGAAGGGGCGCCATCTGTTCATGGGGAGAAGGGGCACGTGTCCCCAGTACCCTAGTCTGCATCCGGCACTGCGTGTTGTATTCGAGTGGCACCTGAAATGCAGAACAAAATGAAATGGCTGGTATTAAGTGAAAAGAAACGTGATCACCCCTCAATTGTTTTCATCTTATTTCAAACATCATCACTGAACCGCTTCGCTGCAGCTGACAGATCAGACAAACCTGGAGACGTATGGTAATGGAAAGGTATTATTGAAGCCTTCCATCGTTCACACCTACAAAAAGCGAATGAGTCAGGTCCTCTGACCTTTCGCACACCCAAATACTTACCTGCCCTGAAATATTTATATCGCTGTCTACGTTTGTTCATGTCTCTCGCTGTCTGGGCCTCTCCATGTTTCTGCTTGCCTGTTGCCACCCCAGTGTAATTGCTTGATTCTGGACTTGAATGACCCGGCCGGCGTTTACCTGTTGCTTGTCTACTATCTGCTGATGGGCTTCCACAGCACGGCCTGGGTTTACCTGTTGCTGGTCTACTACCTGCTGATGGGCTTCCACAGCACGGGCTGGGTTTACCTGCTGCTGGTCTGGTCTACTACCTGCTGTTGGCCTTCCACAGCACGGGCTGGGTTTACCTGCTGCTGGTCTGGTCTACTACCTGCTGTTGGCCTTCCACAGCACGGGCTGGGTTTACCTGCTGCTGGTCTGGTCTACTACCTGCTGTTGGCCTTCCACAGCACGGGCTGGGTTTACCTGCTGCTGGTCTGGTCTACTACCTGCTGTTGGCCTTCCACAGTAAGGCCTGGGTTTACCTGTTGCTGGTCTGGTCAACTGCCTGCTGTTGGCCTTCCACAGCACGGGCTGGGTTTACCTGCTGCTGGTCTGGTCTACTACCAGCTGTTGGCCTTCCACAGCAAGGCCTGGGTTTACCTGTTGCTGGTCTGGTCTACTACCTGCTGTTGGCCTTCCACAGCACGGGCTGGGTTTACCTGCTGCTGGTCTGGTCTACTACCTGCTGTTGGCCTTCCACAGCAAGGCCTGGGTTTACCTGTTGCTGGTCTACTACCTGCTGATGGGCTTCCACAGCACGGGCTGGGTTTACCTGCTGCTGGTCTGGTCTACTACCTGCTGTTGGCCTTCCACAGCACGGGCTGGGTTTACCTGCTGCTGGTCTGGTCTACTACCTGCTGTTGGCCTTCCACAGCAAGGCCTGGGTTTACCTGTTGCTGGTCTGGTCAACTGCCTGCTGTTGGCCTTCCACAGCACGGCCGGGTTCATGGTTCGTCACCCTTCCCGGCACAATTTGTTTACCTGACGCTTTGCCGCCCCAGTCGATGGTCGGAATTTCCACCTTCCGTAGGCGATGCGGGAATGAAAACAACCGGTGCGACACCAGGTAGAGATGTGAACAGCTGGTTAGAAACCCGTCCAATTGTCAGCCCGGGTGGTTCTGGGAGTCGGATGAAAGCTGAGACTCCTTTGTTGCTGGACTAGGCTGTATTCTGTGGTGCAACCGAATGCCAAATGTTGATCGTGCACGCATGTTCTGCCATACCAGATACATACACCCCCCCCTACACACACATATATATATATATATATATATATATATATATATATATATATATATATATATATATATATATATATATATATATATATATATATATATATATATAGGCAACTGGAGCTCGATAAGGTGATTTGTGAGGAAATCAGTAGAAACTTTCAGAGGAAATGCCTTATTCTTGGTGACTTTAATCTAAAAGGATATGAAAATGCTGGTGTTGGCTCCCCATCATGTAAACTGTTTAGGAAATGCCTTGAAGAGGACTTGCTCTTACACCAGTTTGTAATGGAACCAACCAGGCAGGGCTCATTCTTGGACCTTGTCTTCTCAGAATTAAGTGATTTAGTTCAAGACTTGACTGTAGGAGAAACTCTGGGAAGAAGTGACCATAACATAGTGGGATTTAAGGTACAAATAGCAGGGACAATCAAGGATAACTTGGCAAAGATTCCAAATTTTAACAGGGCAGACTTTGACTGCATGAGAGAGGCTTTAAGTGCCATAAAATGGGAATAATAATTTTTTATTTAAATGCCTGTGAAATGTGGGAAAAGTTCAAATCTTACTTGAGGGAAATTCAGATTAGACATGTCCCCCAAAAGCAAAGGCGCAAAAGAAGGGTAGGAAAGCCAGCATGGCTTACACCAGATTTGAGGAGATCAATTAAGGCTAAGAAAGATGCATTTAGAATATTTAAGGAAGCTTCAAATATCGTAAATCTAAGGTCGTATCAAAAAGCTAGAGATGCTGTGAAGCAGAAAACCAGAGCAGCAAGGCGGGCAAAATAATTGGATTTGGCTAAGAACTGTAATGGGGACAGTAAAAAGTGCTTTAGTTTCTACAAGCTAAGTAAAGTTTCAAGCACAATTGGTCCACTGGAAGTAAATGGGACTATATTGAGTGAGGATGGTGAGATGGTTGAGGAGCTGAGCAAGCAGTTTAAATCAGTGTTTACAGTGGAGGATGTGACAAATTTGCCAACCGTGAACCACAGTTCAGTGACATGTGATCAGATACACAATGTTGATTTCATTGATAGTGATGTTGTTTTCAATTATATCAGAAAAATAAAGCCAAACAAGGCAGCAGGACCGG
This sequence comes from Ashinkailepas kermadecensis, assembly GCA_034440615.1. Classification (NCBI taxonomy): domain Eukaryota; kingdom Metazoa; phylum Arthropoda; class Thecostraca; family Neolepadidae; genus Ashinkailepas; species Ashinkailepas kermadecensis. Next base: position 65,832 of record JAOTOM010001638.1, on the reverse strand, counting down.
ATGGAATTTATGCTAGGGCATTGCGGGAAGCTGAAAAGGAACTGGCAATTCCACTTAGTATAATATTTTGTAGATCAGTTTCACAAAATGAAATTCCAACAGATTGGAAAGGGGCAAATGTAGTTCCCATTTTCAAGAAAGGAGAAAGAGGGAAAGTTGAAAATCATAGGCCAGTAAGCCTCACATCCCTAGTCTGCAAGGTACTCGAATCAATTATCAAAGATAGAATAGTTAGTTTTCTGGAAGGAAACATATTGATTCAAGATACTCAACATGGGTTTAGAAAAGGGAGATCGTGTCTCACAAATCACTTGGACTTTTTAAATTTTGCTACAGAACAATTTGATCAGGGAAATCAGGTTGATGTAGCATATCTTGACTTTAGTAAGGCCTTTGACAAGGTACCACATAAACGGTTAATGATGCAGCTTCAGGTCCATGGCATTGCAGGTAGCATCCTAAAATGGATTGAGTTGTGGCTTTCAGATAGACAGCAGAGAGTGATGCTTAATGGTACAAAGTCATCATGGCAAAATGTTCTTAGTGGAGTCCCTCAGGGGTCGGTACTGGCGCCACTGTTGTTCATTATATTTGTGAATAGCATTGAATGTGGCCTAAGCAGTAAGGTTTTGAAATTTGCGGATGATTTGAAGATCTTTAGGGCAATAACAGGGCACAATGAGCAGGTTTTGCTGCAGAACGACTTAGACAAGCTTGTGAAGTGGTCCGAAAAATGGCAAATGAAGTTTAATTTTGATAAGTGCAAAGTCATGCATGTAGGTAGGCAGCATATGAAGGCGCCATGCTTGATGGATGGCCAAGTACTATCTGTGACTCAGCAGGAGAAGGACTTAGGTGTTATTTTTAACACAAAATTGGGGGCATCAGAACAGACCAAAGAAGCCAGGAAGAAGGCACTAAGAATGTTTGGGGCAATAAATAGGAATGTATCATACAAAAGTGAGGAAGTCACCAGGAAGCTTTATTGTGCGTATGTCAGGCCACATCTGGAATATTGTGTCCAAGCTTGGTCCCCTAGTTATGAAAAAGATTGTTGGCTTTTAGAGAGAGTACAAAAGAGGGCAACAAAAATGGTGAATGGTATGGGCAACCTGGCATATGAGGAAAAATTGAAGAAGTTGAATATGTTTTCACTTAGATATAGAAGGCTGAGAGGAGATCTCATCGAGGTTTTTAAATTTGTTCATGGTCAGGAACAGGGATATCTCAGGGAAATGTTTGAATTTAACAGAAATGATGCAATTAGAGGTCATCAATGCAAAATTAAAGTTAATCACAGCAGGACAAGGTTAAGACAGTCTTTCTTCACCAACAGGGTAGTAGAACACTGGAACCAGCTGCCAGGAACAATTGTCAGTAGCAACACACTGAACATCTTTAAAAACGGCATAGACAATCATTATAAGAATAGGGGGCTTGTTTTTCTGTATTTCAGGGAGGGTTGATTGACAGATTTGGTGGGCAAGTGGTTCAGTGTACAAAGTGCAACCAAGAAGGGCCCTTGTGGCTCATAGTTGCACTGATCTTTTGTCTTTATGTCTTTTATATACATACATGTTTGCCAGGGTGGGATTACCAGACACGGCCAATGCTAGGCGGAGCTCACTGTATTTATTAAGTTCATAACCTGCCGCCGGTTAAATAAGTTCGGAACCTGCCGCCAGTTACATAAGTTCGGAACCTGCCGCCAGTTACATAAGTTCGGAACCTGCCGCCAGTTACATAAGTTCGGGACATGCCGCCAGTTACATAAGTTCGGAACCTGCCGCCAGTTACATAAGTTCGGGACATGCCGCCAAATGCATCCGGTCGAAAACTACCACCGCCTGTTCCGCAATTCCGGTACATCAACAGAAAATCTAAGCGATAAAAAAAATTGTATTTAGATAAAAATTTATAGTATCTGCACCGTCGCACTTCAACAGCTTAGGCAGCCGAAACTGTTTTCGTCTCGTTGCTTCTGCTCGCATTGTCGGGTCGAGTAATATGCTTCTAATGGGACTTGATGCACATTCTGCTATAGTAAGTTGGCACTTCCTGCACTGTTTCACTAGGCTCTCCAAGATATCGCAAGCTTACCGACAGCATCGTGTACACATATAATTAATTCGTAAAGTAGCACAAGCCAACCGGATTGTTGAGCTTGAAAGAAAAAGATGCTTAGCTAAGCAATTCCAACTCACTCGGTCCATTGCATCGCTTTGTGATGTTAGCCAGCAGTAGGTTCCATCACAAGTGCCCTGTAAAAATGGCCGTTCGATGCTTCCTGTACACGGCACATGCTGCGCACTGAACCCTCGCTGGGCTGGCCCAGTGACATGACCTTTATCTTGGTGTATGATCTGGCAAATATGAATATACGGATGGAGTTTTAAGCAGAACTTTTTCAAGCGAAATGCGTGCGTTCGTTACTCTGGGGGATACTACCTTTCAGGAAAGAGTTTCTGTTTCCCCCTCCTTTTCGGCACGAGACTGGTCGTCTCCGACCAGTGTCATACGGTGGAGCATGTGGAGGCCACCAACAGCCCTACTGGCCCCAGTGCAACTGCTCGCAGCAGCCATGCTACCCGCAGTACAACGGCTGCCAGCGGCAGTACCCCGGTTATCAGTAGTAACGCACGAGGAGCAGCCACTTCTTAGCAGAAGTACCTATGGAATTCATGGATATGACCAAATTAATCTGTTTCTTTTTACTTTTGGGCGTGGGTGGAGGTGGGGGGTGGGTGTGGGGTCTGGAGTAGTTCAGGATATATTTATGTAAGCAAGAGTTTGTCTTTCGTAATTCATTTATCTGCGATACCTCCCCGCTTCGCCCCAGGCATCAGCAGCGCTGGGAACAACTCACAACAATTGTCATATCCTGGAAGCTCTCTTTCCTGATTGCGAGGCTGAATTTAATCCAAAGTAAACGGTTACCCACGCCAGTAAGCTGACACAAAGACAGAGGGCGATCCAGGAATTTTTTTTATCGGTTGGGGACGCAATTTTCCGTGCCGAAATAAGACAAGAAATCCGAAAAAAAAGTTATTTGGCGGAAAAATATTCTAGGCCAGAAGCAGAGGGAGTGCACTCGAGCCTTCACAGCACAACACCTTTCCACGTCAGAGGGAAGCCGTTTTTCAATGAGAGAAGAGGGGCACATTCCCCCGGTGCCCCCATTGCATCCGTCCCTGCACAAAGATAAGCCTAGATAGACAATAAGATGATGCCAATTGGATTAAGAAGATGAAGTGAAAGACATGTGGGCCAGAACCAACATAGAAACTCGAAGAAAGGTAGCATTCCAAGAACAACAAGGTGAGGCGAAGTAACCTGGCCTAAATCACAGAAATTCGTCCCAAGTATATACACAAAATTGCGACCTACAGTGACTCGACGTCCCGACCCCCAGTGGCGCCACATCCCGGCCCCCAGTGGCGCCACTTCCCGGCACCCAGTGCGCCACCTCCCGGCCCCCAGTGGCGCCACATTCCGACGCCCAGTGGCGCCACATCCCGGCCCCCAGTGGCGCCACATCCCGGCCCCCAGTGGCGCCACTTCCCGGCACCCAGTGGCGCCACCTCCCGGCCCCCAGTGGCGCCACATCCCGACGCCCAGTGGCGCCACATCCCGACACCCAGTGGCGCCACCTCCCGGCCCCCAGTGGCGCCACATCCCGACGCCCAGTGGCGCCACATCCCGGCACCCAGTGGCGCCACATCCCGACGCCCAGTGGCGCCACATCCCGGCCCCCAGTGGCGCCACATCCCGACGCCCAGTGGCGCCACATCCCGACACCCAGTGGCGCCACATCCTGGCACCCAGTGGCGCCACCTCCCAGCCCCCAGTGGCGCCACCTCCCGGCACCCAGTGACGCCACATCCCGGCCCCCAGTGCACCACCTCCCGGCCCCCAGTGGCGCCACATCCCGACACCTAGTGGCGCCACATCCCGGCCCCCAGTGGCGCCACATCCCGGCACCCAGTGGCGCCACATCCCGGCCCCCAGTGGCGCCACATCCCGGCCCCCAGTGGCGCCACATCCCGGCCCCCAGTGGCGCCACATCCCGACACCCAGTGGCGCCACATCCTGGCACCCAGTGGCGCCACCTTCCGGCACCCAGTGGCGTCATCTTCCATCCTCAGAAGAGCTAGAGCAGTGGCGCCCCCTTCCGACCTCCAGTAGCGTCACCTACAGATCCCCAGTGGCGATACCAGACGACACCAGTGGCGCCACCTACAGATCCCCAGTGGCGCGACCTCCCGGCCCTCAGTGTCGCTACTCACACCACGAGGATATCCGAGGAGGAGTTTCGGCCCAAATAATCCAGAGCTGTTTATGAACGCCCTTTTTAGCTTTTATGCTCATGATCGTCAGTGCATCCTGGACTGCATGTGTACCAATTATGAAGGGATTCTGAGGAGTCCGGCGACAATAACCACGACCTTTGACCTTGAATATCTCAACTGTTTATGAGTGCCTCTCTTATCTTTTATGCTCCTGATGATCGGTGCATCTAGTACTACCCATGTACCAATGTTTTAGGGAATCTGAAGAGTCCGACCTCACTGACCCTGACCTTTGGCCTTCAATATCCCAGTTGTTTATGAACGCCACTCTTAGCTTTTGTGCTCATGATAATAATTGTGCATCGAGTACTACCAGTGTACCCATTTTTAAGTAAATCCGAAGAGTCCGCCTTTCTTCGATATCCGGCGAATATCAAACTCAATGTCAATGTGAATATGTCGCTAAATTGACGAACGTATTGCATTCAGGGTTACATCCCCAGTGATGATTGAAGTATCGTCAGCTGATTATTGGTCCTCCACTGTGAAGATCGTCAATTCCGTTCGAGCCACTGCTCTGGCTGTTTCAGAACCACGTATTTTACCTGACATATTTAGTGTCTGCATGACTGATCAATTTCATAATTAATTATTCGTTGGTCTTGGCGCAGGTCGCTATACCGCACTTGAAATCTCTTAGACCAGCCTCTGGGCAAGTTAGGGACGGTTGCCTAAAAGGGGAAGCTTCCTGGATGCCTGAGAGATCGGGCTTCTAAACGTCGGGAGGGGGTTACCGTGCGCTATATGGGACTGCCCCATCCTACGATAGGACTGTTCTGGTTCCTCCGTGGAATATTGTCTATTTCAGTGGGATTTGATTTCGATCATGGGACAATCCAGATTTTCCTCCATGGGGAATATGGGATCCCGTATGTTCCATGAAGAATAAATGCCAATCCCATGGGATGTTTTTCCACTAGGGGAGGGGACATGTCCCTTCCCCCTCCCAATTTCTGAAAAGTGGCGATTTGTCCCCCTCAATTTATTTCGTGTCCGCCAAGCCTCAGCTGCCTGAGTATGATCGCCGCAAAAAATATATATGCAAGAGAATCACCAAAAATACTAGAAGCCGATCGAGCCAATCAACGGGCTCCGCAGTCTACCTGTCGTCACAAAATCTCCGTGTGGCAAATCAGCAAATGTTAGAAATGTCCGCTTCCAAGACATTCTTGAATACAATTAATCTTGACCATCTTGTGTTTTCCCTTGGATAGAAAATTGTGCTTTGCGAGGCAACTAGTTTGGATTATCACAAGTCTTTATACGTCTTAGGTTGCATTCCCCTGCGCAAATATCGATATATCTTGAACAAACGTGACTCTGGGAGTCTTTGGGTATCTTCAAGACCATGGAGGGGAGTTAAACGGGCAGCCCTAAGCGCGTACGTCAAGTTAATGTCGTATTCGTATTCGTATTCACCGACGAGTTCGCCCGAGACGTATTTGTATCGGCATTGACATTCAGCGACGGTTTATGATCGTTCGAATCAATTACCACAAATGCTTCTGCTTGTACTGAACACGCTGGAACATACGCGTCGGAACGTCTGAAAAAGTGGGTGAGCCAGGGTTAACAGCAGGAGCGCACCCAGGGATTTCGCAAAGTACCATGGCTGAGCAATTTTGGATAGAGAACCCGATAATTTTAATAGTAAACACACAACATTCACCGCCAAGGGGATGGGGCAGGCCCCCTGGACTCGCCTATGGCTAACAGCAACATGTGGTACTGAAAAAGAACTATCATCGCAGTATAAGTACTTTCAAATTCACAATTTGGTCTGAACTTGAATCTCTCTTCACGAATGATGGATTCTTGTGTAATAATAGGTTTATCTTCCTGGTGCAAGTGAAACCATTAGTACCTATTACTGTTCAAACAAAATGTCTTCAACTTCTGCTATGTGCGTAGGGTGGGGGTGGGGGTGGGGTGCAAGATCATTACAGCCTCAATAATGAGTAGGTGGTGTGCACTAGTTTCCATGATATAGTACTATGCCTCTCTAAGATGTCCCCCGTTGTAAATGACACCGATGTTGTTGAGGAGAAAGAATAAGCAAGAATGTAGCTTACTTGTTGACACATGGCAAAAGAAGTCTCGTGATTGATGCTGGAAAGTATGAGAAACAGAAAAGACGGATGATCGCTGGTGGAAAATTATGTGATCCTGTCTGTGGCAGACCAAGATCTTGGTCTGCCACACACAGCCTGCCAATCGATTGGCAGGCTGACGTAATTGTATAGTGTTCGTGTATGGTTTAAAAACAAAACAAATGTGTATGGTTTTGAAGGCCCTGTCGCTTTTTGCCACAGTCGGTACACTTTGGAGTGCCACATGCATTGTTGTCCTCCAGTTGTGCTCTTAGGATCCCCGTGTGTTTATTGGGGTTCCTCGCTCACATTTGTGGGACCCCAAGCACGATATTGGGGGCTCCGGTGTAATTTCTCGGGGTCCCGTCGCGACTTTTCGGGCCCCGGCGCGTGGTTCCGGGGGGATCCGACGCCAGGTTTCTGTGTTCGACGCAATTTGTGTTGCCTGCTCCTGAATTATGTAAAGTCCGAGCCACGGTCTGATTTTTCGAGCTCCGGTACGTTTTTAGGTGCCGTATGCGATTTGTGTAAGGCATCTGGTTGTATGTTTGAGCTAAAGAGCGATTTTCCTGGATCGGACATTTATTTTTCGGAATCTCTATTTTGAAGGGCTCCGGCTTGATCCTTGTCGGATTTCGATGCGATTTTTGGGCCACGCTGTGCTTAGCTGGGACCGCCGACGCCAATTTTTGGGAGCCCCGAGGGGAATTTTTGATGGCCCGACCAGGATTTATGGGACTACTGACAGGAATTTTGGGTCCAACGCGTGATTTTTTTTGTGTGTGGGGGCGTGGCGCTAGTTCTCGGAGCGCGTTGTACTTTCTGGACACCAGTGCGAATTTGGCGTTCCCGGCGCAGATTGTCGGGTTCGGTGCAAGGTTTTTGGTTCCCATCGTATTTATCTTTATAACCCATAATTCTGGGGGCCACGACGCGAATTTATGGGCCCCAGAACCATTTTGGGGGATTCCGACGCGATTCTTGGGGTCTTGGAAGTCTTCAGGATTCTTTTTCAGGATGGATGGGGAGGGGATGGGGGGGGGATTTACCTCTTTGGTATGCCACTGCGGCTGCTCAACGAGTTTTTTTTCAGCCGATGACACCCTTAAGAGCAAAAAGGCCCATTGGAGAACTTTCTTTCGGGGCCTGTTCTGAATTTTCCGGTGCTCGGGTCAACTCTATGGAGTCCTTTTTTTATTTGTTGGGGTCGACTTGTATTTTATGTAAGCCTCTTGTGCGATATTTTTGGGCCCCGGTACGATTCTTCGGTCTCCCGGTGCATTTTTCGTTGCTCCAAGGCGCTTCTTTTCCGGGGCTAGATACGTTTTTGGGGTCTTTGACGCAATTTTTGTGGCCGCAGAGTAGCATTCCGGGTAGGAATTTATTTTTGGGAAGCCAGCTGCGACTTGTAGGACTCCGGTGGGACTTTTTGGGCCCAGAATATGATTTCTAAGGGCAGCGGCGCGACGTTTTTGGGTCTAAGTACGATTTTTGGACTCTGTCTTCATTTGTTGGGATGGTCCTATCGCGGGTTTTAGTGGCCTCGACACGTCTTTGGGGGGCCAACACGTTCTGGATCCTTTTGGATCGACTGCTAGGAGCCCAGAGTGATTTTATATGTCCAGACTGTTTTTTCGTTGCCCCGGCTTCATTTATTGGGTGTTCCCGATGAGACTTTTGGGGCCCCGGTGCGACCTGTCAAGCCCCTAGCGTGATTTTCAGGGGCCCGGGTGCGACGTTTTGGTACCTTCAGGCTCAGCGTGATTTTCAGTGGCCCCGGCCCAACGTTTTAAGTCCCCGTTGAGATTGTCAAGAACCACGGCACAACTTTTGTTTCGGCCTAGCGTGATTTTCTGGACCCAGGCGCGAATTTGTGAGCCCCCAGTGTGATTTTCCGCGGCCCATTCTGTGTGGTGGACGTTAAAATCGCCCAAGAGCAAAAGTGGTGAAGGGAGCTTGGCCAGCAGTCGTCGGAGTGCTGCAGAAGGCAACGTGGATGGATGGAGTGTAATAGGAATAGGAGGATAACATCTCTTTTTGTGATAGCAGGCACTCATATCCTTTATGACTAAGAGCTTCACCACGAAGTCTATTATAACTTGTTCCGACGGCGCTCTCATCACTGGTTTTTCATTTACACTGCCACATTGCTTTTCCCGACGTACAAAATATACATATTTTCAAATTGACCGCTTTCCTCTTAATGGGTCAACGGAGGTTGCCAATCTTGCAAGAGAAGCCACATGTGAATGCGCACAATTTTATAACCAGCCGGAGTTCATAACCGCGATAGAGCATAATAACCACGAGTTGTAATTAGGGGTGGATCCAGGAATTGTCATGGGGGGGGCACTTGTCTGGAGGGCCGCTATTTCTTTGGAGCGACGTCACTGCGAAAGCACCCGAAGGGGTGCCTCTGGCTGAAAAATTCGAGAGGGCGGGTTGCACTCGGTCCTTCCCGAAGGGGCGCCTTTATTTTCCTTCCAAGGGGGTGCCTATTTCTTTCATAAGGGCGCCTCTGGCTGACAAATTCTGGCTGGTACAATGGATCGCCTTTTCCCAGCCGGAGGGACGCCACCTTTCATGTGGGGTGGGGGAACATGCCGTCAGTGCCACTCTTTATCCGACCTGGTTGTCATTGCACCAAAATGTGTCCTCGTAAAACAGGAAAGCATGGAAAAGGTTATTACAATAAAACCATCGTCCAATATTTTGTTTCTCCTGCTACAAGAGGGCAACGTTTTACGTACTTAAAGCATTCCTCTATGGTGATCGTGAAATCTGGCCCAGCAGATACATCAAGCTAGATGTTCATAGACAGTGATAATTATCAGTTATTAAGGAGTGAAACTTGCTAATTTTGGCGGAACTTTTTGTCCCCAAAATACCATTTTTAACATTGGTAAATCTGAAAACCACACATTGAAAATGAAGTAGCTGAAATCCAAGGATTTTTGGAGTGCGGGGGTGGCGGGGCTACCCATCAAACTATTTATGCTCTATCGTATCCAAAATTGCCTCGTCCCTGATTTGTCCCCCCCCAATTTCGAAACCGTGTCTATATGAATTCACCAAAAGATTACCAGATAATTCAACCTGATCATCTTTTTCTTACTTTCCGACGCATTGAATGATTCTCCGCATACAAGCAAACCTTTTTTATGAATAAGATAACGCCAGGATTCTCGTCCACTGCTTGCTTTGAGGAAGAGGAAGTAAGTCCTGTTTCGCAGTGCACTTGCCCTGTCTGGGGGTAGTGGACCTGACCTGTCAGATGGGTACAGAAAACATAATGCCCATTGTGGCCGAGTTCTGGAAGTGGGGTGGAAAGCAGTGGCACATCCAGGATTTTCTTAAGGGGGAGACTCGACTCCCAAAAATGCAAGAGAACAAAGAACGCCTTCGGCGCGCTAAGCGCGCCACCATTGCACATTTCGTAATCGTGCTACTCCCAAAACTCTCCGCACCCCACCCGGTCCTGCCTCTCTCTCTCGCCGGGGGCTGTCGCCTACTGACGTCATCCGGTCACCGAGAGACCACTGCGCCGCTGCGTCGCCGCATCTGCGCGCGCCCCGCCGATCGTCGCCAACAGCCGAAGACCTGCGCATCGTCGCCGTGGCCACGCCCGGTGAAGCCCGGTTGGTGGCCTTCCAGCAGACCTCCACTGCGACTCCAGCGGAGACTCCGCATGCGAGTCTCGCCTTCGCCGTCGCAGTCACCGACGCGGCCAGCAAATTTCAGCTGCTCGTCGCCAACCTGCCGATTGACACCGCCGCACAGATGAATGACGTCACCTCGCGCCTTCGCGTCGCTCTGCACGGCGGCGCGCCAGTCTGATGCAGTCGCGTGCTGAGCGACTCCCACCCTCCTGGGCGCTACAGCAGAATGGCTTCATGCTGGGAGAGAACCTTTTCTCGGTCGGTGAGACCGGCCGTTGCGCTAAGTCAACGGAGTTAACATGAACTCAATCAAGTTATTTCTCGTCGCGTGCTCTTTGGATCCACTGCGGCTTTCACTGGGCCACCTCTACTACGGAGACATATGGGCCAACCTGGTCTGTAAGAAATTTTAAGAAATTTTATTGTACATACGTCATGCACGACAGGCATTAGGTGAAACTACTGAACACACTGCTAGCAACAATACTGACACCTCGCAAAAGACACCCAACTAATCTGCCCCATATGTGGCTGATCGAGACATCAGCCATCACATTATCTACTCAGGACGCCACCACGTCCCCGGTAAGCACCTCTCCCGGACATGATCTTGCGTACGCACGACATTACAGAAACCAGGTGAACACAGTTAGTTAGTTATGTGGGTTTTATGGCGACTCGACCAAAAATTGTGATCACTTATCGCCCATAACGTTTATTTAGCATCCCAAACTCTTATAGTGTTACTGAGGTAAATGTTACTCCTATAGTGTTACACAATCCTACAGTGTTACTGAGGTACTCTTAGGTACCTAAGAGCGATAGGATCTCATTCAATTTCACTCCATTATAGGATTTCATTCGCTCTTTGGTACCTAAGAGCGATAGGACTTCATTCCATATACTCAGCTCAGTAATACTATACGATTGTGGCATGCTAAATGATCGCCATGGGCGCTAATGATCACACATTTTTGGTCGAGGCGCCCTAAAACCCAAATAACTAACCAACTGTGTTCACCTGGTTTCTGTAATGTGCTTACGCAAGATCATGTCCGGGAGAGGTGCTTACCGGGAGCGTCGTGACGCCCTGAGTAGATAATGCGATGGCTAACGTCTCGATCAGCCACAGATGGGGCATACAGCACATGCCAGGCAGACAACACCACCTCAACGGCTCGCCGCCAGCAGCGCCTCCCAGTCAATGGGCGGATCCGGTTTGGGCAGCGCCGCTTCCGCCTCTCGGCGCGCGCGCCGGTAGCTGCTGAGACGTTCGCTCAGCAGGCGCGCCAGGTGGGTGGTGTCCGGCATTCGCACCGGCGGCGGCATCTGGAATGTCGTGCCGCCGCCACCGACACGGGCGCGTGCGCCGTCGGCGGCGGCGGGCCGCGTCGACATCGACAGCAGACGAGCGCGTGCTCGGCGGACGCGGTCGCTGGCCGACGGCGAGCACGGCCCGAGCGTCCGTCGTCCGTCGCCCCGAGCCGTCCGGTCATGACCCCCTCGGCTCGGACCGGGTCCTCGGGCTGCCGCCACCGCACCCGGCTCGTCGTCCGGTCCGTTCCGATTGTCAACGCCTGGCACACACCGATCCGGTCCCGGCACGCCCCGGTCGCCGCTGTCGGCCGCGCCGGCGCCCTTTCCCGGCTCGTCGGTGTGGCTGCCGAGCGTCAGGTCCATCAGGCTGATGTCGGGGAAGCTGACCTCAGGCAGCCACGGCGACGGCGACGGAGTCAGCCCCGCGGCGCCGTCGCCACACCACTGCCGGCCACCGCCGGACGTCGGGTCACGCGCCGGCGTCGTGACGCTCTCCTCCAGACGCGGAGACTTCGGAGACGGGGCCGCCGTCGGCCCGCTGCCGCTGTCGTGCGGTAGTGGCCGTTTGGCCGGAATGTTATCACCAGCCTGGAGGTCAGGCCGGCCGACGGTCACGAGCGGGAGATCAGGTCGGCTGACGGTCTCGGACGGGACATCAGGCCGGCTGACGGTCTCGGACGGGAGATCAGGCCGGCTGACGGTCTCGGACGGGAGATCAGGCCGGCCGACGGTCTCGGACGGAATACCGGAGTACGCCGGAAGCGGCCTGTTCCAAAGCCGGCTCCGTTTCGGCGGCGTGCGTCGTGGCGACCCGGCGGTGGGGCGACGGCGGTCCAGCAGCCGCGGGGTCATCGCCACCTCATTGCCACCTGGTGACGACCCGGGGAGACCGCTCGGCGCGCCGACGGATCCCTCACCACTACGGGCGCCAGCAGACGGTGCGCGCAGCACGTCACCGGCACCACGTGTCGCAGCAGCGCCAGGAGGCGCAGTCGCCGAATTTGCGTAACCCGGCAATCGGCTGTGGGTCGGCTCGAACCTTCTGCCGAACAACCAGCGTGTACCGCCAGGGCCGCCCTGGGTCGGCTCGGGCCAAGACTGGACGGTGATCGTGGCCGGTACCTCGGCCGACAGCAGGTCAGACCGACGGCCCGGCCCGACCCCACCGGCCGCCGCCGATCCGCGTGGCACGCGCAGCCGCTCTATTTCCGACACGCACTGGCCGCGAGATCGCTCAATCTCCGGCTCACATGCGTCGAGAGATCGCCGAGTGTTCGGTCCATTTGGAATGACAAGGCGCTCAGTCTCGAGCCCATGCGACTCGGTGGACCGCCCTGTCTCCGACCCGTATGGCTCGGGAGGCCGCCCTGTCTCCGACTCGCATTGCTCTGGAGACCGCCCCGTCTCCGATTCGCATGGCCTGGGAGACCTCCCGGTCTCCCGCCGACCCGGCGCGGGAGATCGCTCAGTCTCCAACTGGTCGGGAGACCGCTGTGCTTCCTGTAGCAATGCAGCCGCAGCAGCTAACGGCCGCCTCTCCACTGACACCCTCACACGGCCGGCGACTGCTCTCCCTCCAGCGTCCGTGTCTGTCTCACTGTGTGGGTTTGCTTCGACGTAACTGCCTGCTTCGGCGTCACTCCCTGCTTCAGCGCCGGCATTCGCACGGGCGTCAGTGACTGCTCCTGTTTCCGCATTTGCTCCAGCTTTGATATCTGCATCCGCATCAGAATCTGCCCCCGCTTCGGTACTCGCTCGGGGGTCAGAATCTGCCCACGCCTCGGTACTTGTTCGGGCGTCAGAATCTGCCCCCGCATCGGTACACGCCCGGGGGTCAGCGTTTGCTATCGCATCGCTACTTGTTCGGGCGTCAGAACCTGCCCCGGCCTCGATACTCACTCGGGGGTCAGAATCTGCCCCTGCCTCGGTACTTGTTCGGGCGTCAGAGATCGCTTCGGCGTAATGTTTTGCTGCGGTAGTCTGGCTCGTTCCGACATCACCATCTTCCGACAGCGAGTCTCGTTCGCTCATAGCGTGAGGCGGTGCCGGAGCAGGCTCGGCCGCCGCCCGCACCGGGTAGAGCTCCGACACAGGGCCCGCCCCGACAGCAGACGCAGACACCGAAGCGGGAGCAATAGGCGGCGACATGATCCCACCGCGGCTATCTCTCTCAGCCGCCACGGTTTGCCGCTCCGAGATGGTGCATTGCGGGGAAGCTCCGGTCAGCTCCACATCACCAACATCCACACCACTCTTGCTTCCAAGAGCCTTCGGTTGTCGGGCAGTTGTGTATTGGACAGCTTCAGTTAGCTCAATGTCACCATCGTAAATGATACTCTTGTTTGGTTGAACGTTCGGTTTCTGGACGGTGGTCTGTTGGACAGCTTCAGTTAGTTCCATGTCACCATCATAAATGACACTCTTGCTTGGTTCGGGCTTCAGCTTGTGCACCATAGTTTGTGGGGCAGCTTCGGTTAGTTCCATGTCCCCATCATAAATGACACTCTTGTTTGGCTGGGCCTTCAGATTCTGCATCATGCTTTGTGAGACAGCTTCAGTTAGTTCTATGTCTCCATCATAAGTGACACTCTTGCTTAGTTGGGCCTTCGGTTTCTGCATCATACTTTGTGGGACAGCTTCAGTTAGTTCCATGTCTCCATCATAAGCCACGCTTCGGCTAGGCTGTGCCTTCGATTTCTGCATCATAGCTTGTAGGACAGCTTCAGTTAGTTCCATGTCTTCATCATAAGTGACACTCTTGTTCGGCTGTGCCTTCGGTTTCTGCATCATAGTTTGTGGGACAGCTTGAGTTAGCTCCATGTCCCCATCGTAAATAATACTCTTGTTTGGTTGTACCTTCGGTTTCTGGACGGTGATCTGTGGGACATCTTCAGTCAGTTCCATGTCTCCATCATAATTGACACTCTTGCTTGGTTCGGGCTTCAGCTTCTGCATCATAGTTTGTAGAACAGCTTCAGGTAGTTCCATGTCTCCATCATAAATAAAACTCTTGTTTGGCTGGGCCTTCGGTTTTTGCATCATACTTTGTGGGACAGCTTCAGTTAGTTCCATGTCCCCATCATAAATGACACTCTTGTTTGGCTGGGCCTTCGGATTCTGCATCATACTTTGTGGGACAGCTTCAGTTAGTTCCATGTCCCCATCATAAGCCACGCTTCGGCTTGGCTGTGCCTTCGATTTCTGTATCATAGTTTGTGGGACAGCTTCAGTTAGTTCCATGTCTCCATCATAAGTGACACTCTTGTTCGGCTGTGCCCTCGGTTTCTGCATCATAGTTCGTGGGACAGCTTCGGTTAATTCCATGTCTCCATCATAAGTGACACTCTTGCTTAGTTGGCACTTCGGTTTCTGCATCATAGTTCGTGGGACAGCTTCGGTTAATTCCATGTCTCCATCATAAGTGACACTCTTGCTTAGTTGTGCCTTCGGTTTCTGCATCATAGTTTGTGGGACAGCTTCAGTTAGCTCCATTTCACCATCGTAAATAATACTCTTGCTTGGTTGTACCTTCGGTTTCTGGACGGTGCTCTGTGGGATATCTTCAGTCAGTTCCATGTCCCCATCATAAATGGCACTCTTGCTTGGCTCGGGCTTCAGCTCCTGCATCATAGTTCGTGGAACAGCCTCAGTCAGTTCCATGTTTTCATCATAAATGACACTCATGTTTGGCTGGGCCTTCGGTTTCTGCATCACACTTTGTGGGACAGCGTCAGTTAGCTCCATGTCCCCATCATAAGCCACGCTTCGGTTTGGCTGTGCCTTCGGTTTCTGCATCATAGCTTGTGGGACAGCTTCAGTTAGTTCCATGTCTCCATCATAAATGACACTCTTGTTTAGTTGGGCCTTCGACTTCTGCGTCATAGTTTGTGGGACAGCCTCAGCTAGTTCCATGTCTCCATAAGTGACACTCTTGTTTGGCTGTGCCTTCGGTTTCTGCATCATAGTTTGTGGGACAGCTTCAGTTAGTTCCATGTCTCCATCATAAATGACACTCTTGTTTGGCTGGGTCTTCGGTTTTTGTGTCACAGTTTGTGGGACAGCTTCAGTTAGTTCCATGTCCCCATCATAAGTCACACTTTGGTTTGGCTGCGTCTTCGGTTTCTGCATCATAGTTCGTGGGACAGCTTCGGTTAATTCCATGTCTCCATCATAAGTGACACTCTTGCTTAGTTGTGCCTTCGGTTTCTGCATCATAGTTTGTGGGACAGCTTCAGTTAGCCCCATGTCACCATCGTAAATAATACTCTTGCTTGGTTGTACCTTCGGTTTCTGGACGGTGGTCTGTGGGACATCGTCAGTAAGTTCCATGTCCCCATCATTAATGACACTCTTGCTTGGTTCGGGCTTCAGCTTCTGCATCATATTCTGTGGAACAGCTTCAGTTAGTTCCATGTCCCCATCATAAATGACACTCTTGTTTGGCTGGGGTTTCTGCATCATACTTTGTGGGACAGCTTCAGTTAGTTCCATGTCCCCATCATAAGCCACGCTTCGGTTTGGCTGTCCCTTCGTTTTCTGCATCATAGATTGTGGGACAGCTTCAGTTAGTTCCATGTTTCCATCATAAATGACACTCTTGTTTAGTTGGGCCTTTGACTTCTGCATCATAGTTTGTGGGACAGCCTCAGCTAGTTCCATGTCTCCATAAGTGACACTCTTGTTTGGCTGTGCCTTCGGTTTCTGCATCATAGTTTGTGGGACAGCTTCAGTTAGTTCCATGTTTCCATCATAAATGACACTCTTGTTTGGCTGGGCCTTCGGTTTCTGCATCATACTTTGTGGTACAGCTTTAGTTACTTCAATGTCTCCATCATACATAACACTCTTATTTAGTTGGGCCTTCGGTTTCTGCATCATAGTTTGTGGGACAGCTTCAGTTAGCTCCATGTCGCCATCGTAAATAATACTCTTGTTTGGTTGTACCTTCGGTTTCTGGACGGTGGTCTGTGGGACATCTTTAGTCAGTTCCATGTCCCCATCATTAATGACACTCTTGCTTGGTTCGGGCTTCAGCTTTTGCATCATAGTTCGTGGAACAGCCTCAGTCAGTTCCATGTTTTCATCATAAATGACACTCATGTTTGGCTGGGCCTTCGGATTCTGCATCATACTTTGTGGGACAGCGTCAGTTAGTTCCATGTCCCCATCATAAGCCACGCTTCGGTTTGGCTGTGCCTTCGGTTTCTGCATCATAGTTTGTGGGACAGCTTCAGTTAGTTCCATGTCTCCATCATAAATGACACTCTTGTTTAGTTGGGCCTTCGACTTCTGCATCTTAGTTTGTGGGACAGACTCAGTTAGTTCCATGTCTCCATCATAAATGACACTCTTGTTTGGCTGGGCCTTCGGTTTTTGTATCACAGTTTGTGGGACAGCTTCAGTTAGTTCCTTGTCCCCATCATAAGCCACACTTTGGTTTGGCTGTGCCTTCGGTTTCTGCATCACAGTTTGTGGAACAGATTGAGTTAGTTCCATGTCTCCATCATAAGTGACACTCTTGTTTGGCTGTGCCTTCGGTTTCTGCATCATAGATTGTGGGACAGCTTCAGTTAGTTCCATGTTTCCATCATAAATGACACTCTTGTTTAGTTGGGCGTTTGACTTCTGCATCATAGTTTGTGGGACAGCCCCAGCTAGTTCCATGTCTCCATAAGTGCCACTCTTGTTTGGCTGTGCCTTCGGTTTCTGCATCATAGTTTGTGGGACAGCTTCAGTTAGTTCCATGTCTCCATCATAAATGACACTCTTGTTTGGCTGGGCCTTCGGTTTCTGCATCATATTGTGTGGGACAGCTTCAGTTAGTTCCATGTCCCCATCATAAGCCACGCTTAGGTTTGGTTGTGCCTTCGGTTTCTGAATCATACTTTGTGTGACAGCGTCAGTTAGCTCCATGTCCCCATCATAAGCCACGCTTCGGTTTGGCTGTGCCTTCGGTTTCTGCATCATAGCTTGTGGGACAGCTTCAGTTAGTTCCATGTCTCCATCATAAATGACACTCTTGTTTAGTTGGGCCTTCGACTTCTGCGTCATAGTTTGTGGGAGAGCCTCAGCTAGTTCCATGTCTCCATAAGTGACACTCTTGTTTGGCTGTGCCTTCGGTTTCTGCATCATAGTTTGTGGGACAGCTTCAGTTAGTTCCATGTCTCCATCATAAATGACACTCTTGTTTGGCTGGGTCTTCGGTTTTTGCGTCACAGTTTGTGGGACAGCTTCAGTTAGTTCCATGTCCCCATCATAAGTCACACTTTGGTTTGGCTGCGCCTTCGGTTTCTGCATCATAGTTCGTGGGACAGCTTCGGTTAATTCCATGTCTCCATCATAAGTGACACTCTTGCTTAGCTGGGCCTTCGGTTTCTGCATCATAGTTTGTGGGACAGCTTCAGTTAGTTCCTTGTCCCCATCATAAGCAATACTTTGGTTTGGCTGTACCTTCGGTTTCTGGATCACAGTTTGTGGAACAGTTTGAGTTAGTTCCATGTCCCCATCATAAGTGACACTCTTGTTTGGCTGGGGCTTCGGTTTCTGCATCATAGTTTGTGGGACAGCTTCAGTTAATTCCATGTCTCCATCATAAGTGACAATCTTGTTTGGCTGGGCCTTCGGTTTCTGCATCATACTTTGTGTGACAGCTTCAGTTAGTTCCATGTCACCACCACCCATCACAGGGTCGTCTGACGAGACCCTCGGGTTCTGAACGGTGACTTGTGGAGCCGCTGGAGTGAGTTTCGTGTCACCACGGTAAATGACACTCCCTTTCAGTTGCGCATGCAGCTTCGGTGAGACGGATTGTGGAACAGGCGCTGGCAGTACCCTGTCACCATCACCGGAAACACTCCTCAGCTGAGCCCTCGCCTGCTGCACAATTGTGTGTGGGACGGGCTCGGTGAGCTCCATGTCATCGTCATAAATGACGCTCACGTTCATGTGACTGCTGGTCTTCTGGAGCACGGCTTGGCCGACAGTCGCCACTCTGATGTGGGCGCCGGCAGCGGTCTGGTCCGCCCCGGGCGCCAGCCAGTCAGCGCCGGCTGTCGCTGCCGTGTCGGCGGCCGGCCGGCCAGCAGGCGCGGCGCGCCACTGTGGCGCCGGCGCTACGCCGGCAGCGATCTGGCCGCGCGCGGCCTGCACGCGCCGCAGCAGCGGCGACGGCAGCGCCGTCTCGGCCAGCAGGCGCAGCACCTCGTCGTGCGCGGCGCCGCGCACCGGCGAGTCGTGCACAGCGCGCAGGAACGGCGGCGTCTCGCAGCCGGCCGCCGCCAGCTGCAGCAGACGTCCGGCCGGCCGCGGCGCCAACAGCAGGGAGCCGCCCGCCGCCGCAGGTGCCGCAGCAGGAGCCACGTTCTCCTTGTCCGGGTCGGAGTCTTCGCGGAAGAAGGCCGGCACGCCGCCCGCCGGCGCGCCCACACCCTTCGGCACGAACGAGACGTGCGACAGCTGCTCAATGGGACCTGTAGCACAGGGGTGCATATGTATGTGAGCTTCACGTTGGCGACGGGGGCATCTTGTACACACGCTGGGGTGTGCGCGAGCAGTACGGACAACCGTCGGAGTGTACAATTTGGATATATGTTGGAATGTGCAACTCGGACATGTGTTCGGTATGTATGTGTGTATGCGTGTGTGTGTATGTGCATGGGTGTGTGTATGTGTGTGTGTGTGTGTGTGTGTGCGTGCGTGCGTGCGTGCGTGCGTGCGTGCGTGTGGTATGGACATATGTTGGGTTATGCAGCACGGACATATACTGAGTATGTGGTGCATACATGTGCTGAATAGTGCAGTACGGACAATTTGAATTGAACGCTGAATCGACATTATTCCCAAAGGAGTATTGATATCGTGTTTCCTAGTGCGTATTTGTGAAGTCTTCATTCCTCGTTTCTAATTGCATCCTGCCTATGCTGCCTATGCTTACCATAACGGATCCGGGATCTTGATAACGAACATCCCATAGCGCAATTACAGGTGAAGGGATTACCTATGATGTGCTATGTTATGCAGCACCAGTTTATAACATAGGTATCTGCATCGTTATCGTTGATATCGGTGTCCCCAAATTAGGTACCTCTCAAAGCAGGCAAAGCGGAAAGAGTGATATGTACGCAATTGTCTCAAAACTGTGTTTGTAGGACTTAAGACAATTTGTAATATTATTATTTTCATGTGATTTCGACATCCTGCTGTACTCGTTTCGACATCTCACACCTAACAAGAAATCATTATTTTAACAGTGCATGCTGGAGTGTGCAGTAGGGACATATGTTGGAATGTGTAGCATGTACATGTGTTGGGGTGTGCAGTACGGACATGCGGGATCATTCCAGTGTACAGTGGGCCCATGGCCTACTGACCGGTGAGCCCATGGCCCACTGACCGGTGAGCTCCAGGCTGGTCTGCAGACCACTGACCGGCGAGCTCCAGGCTGGTCTGCGGACCACTGACGGCGGTGAACGTCCGACACGGAGCCTCGCCCGTGTCCTGCGAGCTGTCGGTGACGTGGGCCGCCTCCTGCTGGTACGCCTCCGCCCACACCGTCACCGTCACGTCATCCTCACAGAACTCCCTGCACGTGCGAGGCGTTAGCACCGTGCAGCACCGGACGACGGTCGTGGCCGGCGCCACGACTGTCGACTGGGGGATGGGGGGCTGGTGGATGTGCACGCCCCTTCCAACGTGGAGTTGGCGCACGCAACATTGGTTTTTCGTCGTGAACATCGCCACGGTGACGGTCTGGAAACGCGCACCCCCTAAAACGTCACTAAATTTAGCATTATGTCTACGGCGTTGCGTGGCAAGAATCGGTGCCCTTCCGTGCCATTACACATCCAAAATCCGGGGCGACGTCCACGTCGACCATATACGACACTGTCGTGCTATTCGGCCCACCCCATCGACCATGGCCGATCAGATGTGGCTCTCCAGGAACACATTGTGATCAAAAGTTCTTCATTATATGATGACAGTGCGCATATGGATGTGTTCTTTTTCCTTCTGTTTTAAATTAAGGGAACAAATTCAACTCGTAGGGACATGTTCGCTTTTTCTAGGGTGTAGGGGACAAGTTTGAAGACATGCTCTTTCCTCATAGTATTGGGAACACATATGTAGTAGGAATATTGGAGGTACGTCCCCATAGCCCAGCCCACCTGATGACCAGGGTGGATTTGTGCCTTGGAATTCTGGATGTGGAGAGGAAAATAGTGTGGTAATCGAGTATGGATAATACATTTTCATTCAAACCTGTGACACCAGAAGATCTGTTTACACTTTCCAGTGAATCTTGAGCACTTTATCACAGAGTAGCTAATTGTCAAACAGTACCACTCAGCCTCGAAATGGCACAAAAAATGAGAGGGTAATTTGGTGGCGAAGGCAAAGTTACAGACGCGGAAAAAAACAGAAATAGCCCATGTTTCCCACCCTGCCCACGGCAGGATCGCCATTAGCAAAGTGCCTTCGGTGAAGGTGAACCTGAACACTTTGCCATCGGTGTGTGCAAAACACAACAATGTGTGGCGGACACGAGCACTGTAGCAATGTAGATCCTGGCATGGGTGTATTTTCGGGTGAAGGTGGCGCTGTGGGGACACGCGTTCAGTATTCCTTATGCATATGTGTTCCTAATATTGTGAGGGAAAAACATATCTTCAAATCTTGTCCTCCTAGACCTCAGAAAAAAGCGAACATCCCCTCCGGGCGCATTTGCTCCCTTAATTTCAAAGGAAGTCAAAGAGGAACACACATACACCCCCATAAAAATGTACACATGTAAACCTCAAATGTGAACACGATTTTGACGTAAAACGTGCCTTCAATACATACCTCGATACGGTGACGTACACTGTTTGCAGCTCTTGCGTTTTCAACTGTGTCATAACAATGTTTTGTATAAATGTGTGAATAAAAACATTTTGAGCATATATTTGTCTAGCATAATGTACTCAACCTCACTTCTTTAAAGGTAACACTTTTGCCTTATTGAGCGCGAATAATAAAAACAGTCCGAACAAAATTATCTGTGCTGTGATACAAATACCCACTTGTAAACAGTCCACCACCACTGCATATACCTCACATAGGTGCATAGGCAACTGAAGGAAATCAAAGAAGGATGCCATAAACAACTGAAGGAAATTGATAACTGCAGATCATTGTCATTTATTTCTAAGATGCATCGTTGCAAGGCTGACAACTTCCGTGGCAGTGAGAAAGAAATGCCCGCCTTAAGATGCGAGTAACTTTGTTTTCACATGTTGTTTGCCATCCAAATGTCTAAAATGAGTGGCATCCGTTCGTGTGAACAGTGGCGCCAGCAGTGCCATCCTTCAGACGGGCGCCTGGTGTTGTAGGTGACGAGACAACTGCTACATGTGCCTCTGGCCGACAGCATGCCAGTGAACAGAATATTGGGCATCATACATTTAAATTTCACCACATTTCAAGATATGTACCATAACTCCCTGATGGGATGGGAAGGCCTGAATTTCAGCTTTTGAATCCCAGATGTGTGTTTGTGTTGTGCTGATTTGTACATGCCTTGGATGTGTACCTGTACTATACTGATTTGTATTTCACAATCAGTTCGGGCATGCTGATCAAGCGGCAATTGGCTTGCAGTTATTTTAAGGCAAATCCATTGCATTTTTTTATTTAAAAAAGGAGCGGATCATGTTCCGCATGCCAAACATCCAGGACAAGATCCTGATTCCAACCTAGAGGGGAGGGGGAGAGGGGATCTGCGTGATCATCATTGGCATCTGCGAACTGGGCACACGGTATGAGGGCCATAGACCGGTCGTTTTGCCCACAGCTACCCGCCACACTCAGAACTATGCACATGATTAGCACACGACTAGCACACGAGTGCGGAATCAAACACTGCATGCAGCACCACTGTGTGTGCACGTCACGTCACACAACTCACTGCACGTGGAAGTGGTCGGCGAAACTGACGCGACGCGACAGCCGGCGCGTGCCGGTGTGCTCCGTCTCCTCCTCGGCGGCCACTGCCATCTTGAGGATCTGCCGACAGCGAGCACCTCATCAGACCGGGCCGCAGGACTGCGCCGCCCTCGCCGCCGACCCGATCGCACACTTGCAGCACAGGCGGCGCACTGTACATCAATCTCCATTCTACACGGATAATTAGTTACCTACTTGGGCTTTGGGGCGCTTCGACCGGAGACGAACGCTACATACATTCATTGGGGCCGTTCAAGGAAATACGACCCAGATTTCGTGACCTCCACGATAAGGAAGCCTTTCGAAGCGCTGGGCAGCCCGGTTCAGCCCGGGGATGAAGAGGAGCTTTGCAACGCGGCGGGTGAAAGTTGTTGGCTTGGCCGTTGCCAATGATCACGTCGAGCCGACAGACGCCCTCATCAAGGAGCTAGACACTGCTCTGACGACAACAGGATCACAAGCAGCTCCTGCTGCAGGCGATACACAACGACAGACCAACAAAGAAGAGACAGATAAAAAAATCCCACAGAAACGGTGATTTCGAGTCAGGTCATGCACGCCCTATGGCATGCATAGTGGTTCTGCCACAATGCATAAACTAAACACCAAAAAGACAAAGATACTAGTCATCAAAACTCCATTAATGTTGAAGCTTTGACTTCAGTCACTTTGAATTTGTGTGGTACAGTAGTGTCTGACTCTATAACGATGCGAAACCTTGGAGTCACCACTGACCGTCACCTGGATTATCAAACATATCGATGTCACAATTCACAAGTGTACTGGAATCCTAATAGCATGGTTCCACGCGCTGCATGTGCTCTCAAACGTCACGCTAAAGAACATCGTACATGTTGTCGTGTTGTCCGCAGTGCGATACTGTATACCCGTGTATGACTCGTGTGCAGATACCCAGGTCCACCGTGTGCAAAAGATAGTGAACTATCTTATCGTGTGCGCGACACATAACCGCGATACATAACCGTGTGCCCGAGTCGTGACTGGCAGGAGACGATATGAGCACATATCAGATACTGTGAAAGAACTCTGGTGGCTGACTGTCAAGCACCTCATCGATCACCACACAGCTTTGCACACAATCATTAGAACCGACCAGTCTGACTGCATCCATCGTACCATCGGGCAGCGTGCCGACCAGAGACATGTGTACAACACAAGACGAGCAGATCACCGGACACTTCCAAAAATCGGCACAGAAGCGGGGGTGCGCCGCCTGTGTTACCGAGGCACACACAAGCTGAATGGGCTCGGGATCGATTCACTGCCACTGGCATTCCGAGCCAATCTGAGGGGTGCTGTTGAGTCGCAATAGCCGGCTTGATATGGCCCTGTGCAATATCCAATTGTCGTGGTTATGTGTTGCGATGACGCTTAGGTTGTTCTATTAAAAATATATCATGACGTCATGAATGGAAAACCTCCATTGTAGTGAACCTTATGCGAATACATCTTTATGTTATAGTTTATCAATTTATTCATTTGTAGAATATCTATATGCTGGATAAATGGTCTGGCACTTCTATGAATAAATGGTCTAGTATTGGCATGATAGTTATTCAAGAAAAGGAAGAGGTGCATGCGTGTCGATCAGACATTGAACCACTTTGCTTTGCATCCTGATAAAAAAATTAACTATGAAGATGTTGAATTATATTTTGTGCAGTTATTCTTTTGAATTTCAGAATCAAGGAAGGAAATTGAATATTAACACAAAGCACACAGAAACGAAATGATTGATGCCCAGAAATCGTTATATTTTTTAGAAAAAAGCATGAATGGTGTTGCCCTAATTGCAGGATATATAGTTCCAATTACCAAAAGTCGTCAATTTATGGACCTCAAAACGTCCAATAATTGGCTTGACTTTTTTTTACCGGAGGTCGTCACCAAAAGGAAAATGCACGTACAGAAGGAGCAAACATTTAACTACTTTCGATTTTGTGAAACACCCCAATATACGTGTCACCTGATAGCACCAAACCAAGCCCGACCGCTCAGTATGTAGTACGTACCGAGGAGCGCCTTCGCGTCCTGTCCCTCTGCAGTGGATCCTCTTCCATGTAGGTGCAGGAGGGGCCAGATAGCTGAAACAGAACGGTGATCGTAAGAACTCGCTGCAATCGTTGCTGTGCAGCAACGGCGGCCGTCAGAACTCACTGCTATCGTTGTCATGCAGCAACGGTGGCCGTCAGAACTCACTGCTATCGTTGCCATACAGCAGTGTCCAAAGTCACCATCATCTGGGCGCCGGGCGCAATGTTCGGGTGTATGTCAGCGCTTATGCCAAGCTAACCAGCCATCTCATGTCAGCACATAACTTGTAATGCATCACGGCTCGGTCTGAGGCCTGCGCCATCCGGGCCGGTCTGCGCGTCAGGGCAGGGTCGGTCGGCCAGTGCCCCAGCTGTCAGCTTAACTCGGCAGTCGCTGGCCTGCACCAGCCGGGCCGGCCGGCGCGTCAGGACAGGGTCGGTCGGCCACTGTACCTGGTGCTAGCTTAACTCAGCGGTTGCTGGCCTGCGCCATCCGGGCCGGCCGGCGCGTCAGGGCAGGGTCCGTCGGCCACTGTCCCAGCTGTCAGCTTAACTCAGCGGTTGCTGGCCTGCACCAGCCGGGCCGGCCGGCGCGTTAGGGCAGGGTCGGTCGGCCACTGTCCCAGCTGTCAGCTTAACTCGGCAGTCGCTGGCCTGCACCAGCCGGGCCGGCCGGCGCGTCAGGACAGGGTCGGTCGGCCACTGTACCTGGTGCTAGCTAACTCAGCGGTTGCTGGCCTGCACCAGCCGGGCCGGCCTGCGCGTCAGGGCAGGGTCGGTCGGCCAGTGCCCCAGCTGTCAGCTTAACTCAGCGGTTGCTGGCCTGCACCAGCCGGGCCGGCCGGCGCGTTAGGGCAGGGTCGGTCGGCCACTGTCCCAGCTGTCAGCTTAACTCGGCAGTCGCTGGCCTGCACCAGCCGGGCCGGCCGGCGCGTCAGGACAGGGTCGGTCGGCCACTGTACCTGGTGCTAGCTTAACTCAGCGGTTGCTGGCCTGCGCCATCCGGGCCGGCCGGCGCGTCAGGGCAGGGTCCGTCGGCCACTGTCCCAGCTGTCAGCTTAACTCAGCGGTTGCTGGCCTGCACCAGCCGGGCCGGCCGGCGCGTCAGGACAGGGTCGGTAACATTTCTCGACAATTGGTTATCTCATCAAACATGTTTATCAAATGGCTCATATCAGTGACTACTCACATAAAAAGGCAAGACCTGTCATTTGCATATGTCACATGCACAGTGATAAATTATTCATGAAATAGGGTGGAATAACACTTACTGAACAATGAATTGCCATCCTTCTCAATGATGCATCAACATTGTCAATCAATCGACAAGATGTATTAACATTGACACCCTTCCCAAAGATGCCTCGTTTAACCAGCACCCCATTTACAAGTATTATGCTTATGTTCACCATAACATATCCGGGATCATGATACCGAACATCCTGTAGCGAAATTCCAGGTAAATGGACTATCTATGATGTGCTATGTTATACAATACCAGTTTATAGCATGTGCACTTGTATCGTTATTGTTGATATCAGCAATCCCCAAATTAGGTACCGCTCAAAACATGCAAAATAGTTAGAGTTATACATATGCAATTTTCTCAAAACTGGGTTTGGAAGACTTAACAAATATTTCAACCAACATTATTTCCATGTTTCGACATCCTGCTGCATTCGTTTCGACATCTCACACCTAATGAGAAACGATTATTTTAACCTGCACATTCATGTTTTTAATTGCTCAATCACAAATACAATCAGATAAAAACATTGGGTGTATCCTTAAAACCTTTTTAGGTACTTTGAGTGTCATCCTAAAATCAGCACATTTCAAAACTGATGACCTAGCTTTGACATCTAGCTTGGTGACAGTCAATATATTCCAGACAATATTACTACCATAGGATACACTGCTATATTATCTACTGTCATGGTCATTTTCAAAGCACTGTAGAGCAATTTTATATTATAATCTTCAAAAACTTCATGGAATCAATTTCACCCCAAACCATGCACCTGAGCATGTGTTAAACATACCGAAAGTGAATCACCTGAGATATTTTTGCTTTCAAGGTATCTGGACTGAATGGGGCACTGGGAAACCAACACACCATTCTCTAAAATATACACAGAGTATATATAGTGTTGAATGCTAAGGTTAACACAGTGAATGGCTTTAGTTAGCTTTTGCCAAAGAAATGCAACACCTACCAACCCACTAAATGAGCAAACCAGACATAAAATTATCCAAAGTCCTACAAAGTATCATGGACATGTTGGGAGTCAACAACAACATGAGAACATACTTTGAGATGCTTACTGAAACATTTATTAAATATTAGTTACAATTTATGATTGCGAATAGGTCACTGACCAAAGAAGATTACAGACTGCATACCTATTCATTAAAAAAATGTTTGGCTAAGAGGTCATTTGTCATCAGGACTGCATTTGGGGAAACACAGCAGAGACCCTCCATTAACCTCTTCAGGAAACCTCTGCCCACAAGACAGACATGCAGCTGCAGTAATTACCAGTATAAAGTAACCAAAAATAGAAACGTATGCTTCCATGAACACATCACTGGTGTTGTACAAAAAGCTGGAAGCCTGGCCAGCAACTTACTATGGTTCACTTGATGTCATTCTCCTGAATTTATGAAAACCTTGTATGCTACTCATGTCAGACCTCACTTGGAGATTTCCTCATGCATTTGGAATATGGGATACATAGGTGATTTAAGATGACTAGTCAGTACAGAGGTGGACATGGAACATAGAGGGGATGAAAGGCCTGGATCGTGGCACCAGGTTGCAAAAACTAGAATTGTACTTATTAAAGGTCAACTGATTTGAGCAGATGTTATCAAATGTTGGAAGATTGTTCATGGCCAGTCTGTCATCCAGATCTTAGACATGTTTGTGCTGGCACTATTGGTGCACATGTGGACATTCAGTGAAATTGGATCACACACATGCATTATTAGATTGTAGGAAATATGTTTAGCCTCAGATGCTGTGCCACATGGAATTCATTACCTGACCATGTAGTAACCTTAACAGACCTAGCTGCATTTAAAGCTATACTGGACTAAACTATTGGCACATTGTCATATGAATATGATGAATAGATTAACAATGATAGCATACTAATCAAACTTGGAAGAATTAGCAATGTAGTGGCTATGAAGAAAAGTGTTTAAATTCTGTTTAAGGCACATTTTCCAACTCCTGTTACTTGACTTGTCAATCTAATAACCCAATATTTTATAATCTAGGGAACTGGCATCAGTGATAATTTGTGAAATAGGGTGGGATATACCTCACTCTGAACACTGAATTGACATCCCTTCCAAAGAAGCATCAACATTGCACTTCTTGATGAGTCTTCATGATGTCTTCCTATCTAGTTTCCATCAGTATCTCATTGATCAATAGCATGCTTATGCTCACCATTGCAGATCAGTGATGAATTATTGGTAAAATAGGGTGGAATATATCACTTTTTGAACACTGAATCAACATCTTTCCCAAAGAAGCATTGGGGGACGAGTGGTCTAGGGGTTAGATGCTCGTCTCACAATCAAAAGATTGTGGGTTCGAATCTCACCTGTCGCTACTCTTCGCCCGCAACCAATCGGCGTGAGAGATTGGCGACGCTATATGACTCAACGGTCGACGTGTCGTAAAACCAATAACCAACCAACCAAAGAAGCATTGGTATTGTGCTTCCTGTGTGAAGTCTTTCTTCATGAAGTCTCCATGTCTTATTCCCAACAGTATGTCTGTTATAGCATGCCTACTCTCATGATAATGGATCATGCTACATAAACACCTTGCACCATAATTCCAGATAAAAGGATTACCTATGTCTGATCTGCTGCACAACACCAGTTTATAGTATAGGTATCTGTATTGTTATCATAAATGAATGCATCTCAATATTGTGTACCTTTCAAAACAAATTTGTTTCATACAGAAAAGTAGGAAAGTTAGAAAAAGGTATGATATTCATCCAATACTGAGTTGGAAGGACTTATAAAGTATGCATGGTAACTACCTAAATAACATCAACATGATGTTCATTGAAAATTTTGACATCCTAATACATCCTAATGTGGTTGCTCTGACATCACACTTACAACAAAACAATGTTTTAACACTGGCAGATATTGATACATGAATATCTCTTAACACAATTTGAGGTAAGATGAAAATAAGATCCAGGTAAGTGTTCTGTGACATCACCTCCATGGCAAATTTTGACATTCTAGGTGCCATACTTGTTTGAACATCACACCTAACAAAGAACCATTATTTTAACAGACTGCACCTACATGTAGCTCATATTTAAGTGATGTGAACCTTGAGAATTTGGAGAACCAACCAGGTGAGAACTGCAAATTGTGAACCACAAATTTACTGCGAGAATAGCATAGGCAAAACATACAATACAATACAATACCAGATGGGCCCATAATACCGAAATCAGGATGTTGGCCAAGGACAGGCAATAAAAAATGCATTATTTAATGCTCATCATAGTGCATATCTATTGCATATATTTATTGCACATTTATCTCCTTACCAGATGGAATTTGGGTGTCTATTCCTACCTGAAAACTCGACGTCTATTCGCAAGCGAAGAGCGACAGACGACAGCGTCTGTTCACTTGATTAATTTGATACCATAAAAGCAGCACAAACCACGCAAACACCACAAACGTCGACAAGTTTCACACCCGTGTTGGTCTTGCATTCAAATTACCGGCACTATTAGAGATGGGCATTACTGACTGATTACTGACATGAAATTACATTGTATAGTTAATTTTCAATAAATGATGAAGGTGCAGTTGAACATTTTATAATCACGGCAGAGAACGATGTATGTGGTACTTGCGTACACCTATAAAGTAACTTTGACATCCAATTATAAGCATTGCTAGGAAATGCCTGTCATATTTCCTTGAAACGCCGGCAAGTACTTACCGAGTACTAAAATTGTATTTACTCTCCATCAGTGGCGCGTCCAAGAAGGAAACGAAGGGCACCCTACGTTTGTTGTTGAGTTTAGCCAGTCTGCCACCAGTACGGGTGATATCGGCTGTTCATATAGCTCCATTCAACTGGCTTCCCGTGGCTGATCTAAGAGGGGTTCTACAATCGACCGCATTCAGAGGCCTGCAAGACCTTAGCGCAGAGATATAACCCAGGAAAAATTAAAATGAGTTGACCGAATGATGTGGAAGAAGCCCCTGAGACGTGAAGGACGCCTACACTGAGAAATGGCTCCCCTCCAGAACAAGTGCCCCCTCCTCCGATCAAAATTCCTTAATCCACCACTGGTTACGGGCGGATCCAGAAGAAGAAAACTCGTACGTGTCCTCTCGCCGGAGCAATTACGGAGAGCCGAAACAAAAGTATAAAGGGTTGTCTTTCAGCGTAGAATGAAAAGCAAATATTTACAATATTTTATGCCTTAAAATATATAAGCCTGTGTTGAAGGCGCCAAATTATGATCGACGCTGGTTACTGTTGGCGGATAAATTATCCCATCACATGCGTCTCCGTCCGCTCCAACCTCATCTTCCGAAAAAAAATTGTCGCCCCCTGCCGTGAAACGCCCCCCCCGAAATTTGAGGAGGCCCCTATCTGGAAATGCACAGGAAAATGGTGAGCAAGGAGGCCGACAGGACAGATCATGCTGTCAAGGAGGCCCCAAGACTGGCAACGAGGTCCCCAGGAAATATAATCAGATCCCTATAAGAGACGTTGGGCAGATATTGGTAGGAGGCCCCCATGGGACGAAAAGGATGCTACCGAGACGGGCAAGAAGTCACCCAGGTTAGGCGAGAAGGCTTCCGATGGGTGACAGGATATTCTTAATTTGGAAAACGAGGCCCCTAAGGTGGAAGGGGAGGCACATACAATAGAAAATAAGAACATATCATGGGAGAGATTTCTCCGGATGCAAGAGGGGGCCCCAAGATGGGTAAGAAGGTCTCCGTAGGAATGAGAAGGCCACTGAGACCAGCCAGATGAGGCCCATATTTTGGAAGAGGAGGACCCCAGGAGAGAAGATTTAGGACTAGGACGCAAAAGCACCCTGCTTAGAGGATAATGATGCTCCAAACACAAATGAGGAGGCCACCAAGACGTGAGAGGAGGCCCCTAATTTGACAAAGGAGTCATCTAGGAGAGGGTAGGAGGCCCCAAAAATCAAGAGAGTGCCAAAAATTGGCACAGAGGCCCCCAGGATTGCAAAGAAGGCCCCAATACGGGAAAGGAGACCCCAGAAAATGAGAGGAAGTCCTAAGACGGAAGAGAAAGCCGGTGGATATGAGATGAGGTTTCGGAGACGCAAAGGCAGGCTCCAAAACGGGTAAGGTTCCGCCCAGATGGAAAAGGATCCAGAGCCATGGCAGGAGGCACCTAATTCGGAAGAGGACGACACAAGATTGGAAATGAGACCCAATGATGAACGAGGAGGCCCCTAAAATAGGAGAGAAAGACCATTTGATAAGAGAGATGGCTCCCAGGCAGACAAGAAGGCTCCAAGACGGGTAAGAAGGTCCCCAGGAAATGACAAGGCCACTGAGATAGGAAAGGTTACCTGCAATTTGGAGGAGGAGGCACCTGGGGGAGAAGAAGAGTCCACCAGGAGATAAGAGGCCACTCCTAAGATGGGCAAGGATAGAATCAACACGCAGAGCAGGACGCACCCAATACGTGAGAGGAGGCCCCTAATTTGAAAAAGAAGGCCTCTAGAAAAGTCCAAGCCAAAGTCAAAGTCATGCATTGGGGTACTTCCACGTGGTGGCTGTTCTGCACCCAGACAATGTTGCGTGAGCACATCAGGTAAAGAAAATTGTGTCAGAAACATTTCAAGAGCATACAGCTTATACAGACTTACATCTATATAGTGAAACTAGCGACTCTGCGCCAAAGCACTTATGAATGCAGAGCGACTCGGTGCTTGCCTGGTGACGGGTGGCAGCCTGATCCAAGCGACCGCGGCGCGGTATGAAAAACCTCGCTGGGTCTGCGTGAGTCGACATCTTGTGAGATGAAGCTCACCGACTGATCCTGCTCTGGTCTCCCTCTGCGATACTTGTGACCGCCAGGTAAACATCTTACGAACATCTTCCGGGCATTGTTCAATAAACATGGCTCTGTGTACCTGAACGCAATCGTGCTCCCGAACCATATCTGCAAACTTCAGCCATCCTAATGACACGAGTCAGGGGACACGTGTTCGTTGTGACGCACACCGGTGACTAGTCGCGCGGCAAAGTTGATGCATTTTTGCACGAGGTGCAGACGACACTGAACGGCTCCGCCCCAGAGGGATAAACAATAAAGGATGTGAGGAAACACGTGGATCTGGACAAAGAGCCTGAGGACATCTGTGGTGAAATGATGGCGAAATTTGTATAGGGATGCTATGATGACGTTGCATTTGCGCACAACGATGGATATGTGAGAATCCCAGCTAAGCTGCTGGTCGAGGAAAACACCTAACACTTTAATGGTGGGACGTGGTGTTATGCTCGACTCTGAAAGAGTGATCTGGAAGTTCACTGCCTTTTTTAATGACCCCTTGGTGCCAAAGACGGTGAATTGAGTTTTGTCCGGGTTCATCCATAGACTGTTGGACTGAAACCAATTTTGAAGACGAGATATGGAATCCTCGACCCGTGCCTTTAGGCTGGATAGGCCGGTAACGTTGGGTAGAGAATGATCTAGAAGCTGGGAATCGTCGGCATAGGATAATAGGCGACCATGGGGGAGGAAAGAGGACAGGTCGTTGATGAAGATGAGAAAGCGGATTGGCCCGATGATGGAGCCTTGTGCCACGCCGGAGTCAGGGGAAAGATGGAGGAGCCGCCGCTCACCGTCTGCTTCCGGTCGCTGAGGTAGCTGCGGAACCATTCTGTCGACTGCACGCCATACCAGCCGAGCTTGGCCAGGAGGACACCATGATCGACGCTGTCGAAGGCTTTGCTGAGGTCTATCGTTGTTGGCGACGCGACGTGGCCCTTGTCGACCATCTGCAGCATCCATTCGACAGCATCGAGCATGGCGTCCTCCGTACAGTGGTTCGGTCGGTAGGCGTCGGTAGGCGTAGCAATTTTAGACCAATCTCAATTCTGTCTGTACTCTCCAAAACACGGAAAAGGTCGTCTCCATGCAATTGGTGTCGTACCTACGTGACAATCATGTACTCTTGCCTTTACAGTAGTAAAGGCGAGAGTACATGATTGTCATGTAGGTACGACACCAATCATGGAACGACCTTTCCGTGATTTGGAGAGTACAGACAGAATAGATGGTCTAAAATTGCTAAGATCAGAACGATCGCCTGACATAAAAATTGGCGTGACACGGGCGACTTTCCATGCGGTGGGGAAGGCCTGCGTGACAATAGAACAGTTGATGAGATGGAGCAGATGTGGGCCGATGACAGCGAAGCATTTTTTGTTGGCGTGGAGAGGGACTCCGTCAACTCCGACTGCCCTGGATGAACTCATTCACCCTGTCGCCTTAGAGAGCTCAGGTAGAGAGGGGTGCAGCACCAGCGCCGACGCGCACGCTCCGGGCGGTCGGGGACCGTACTTGGTGCTATCGTCGCGCACCACCTCCGCCGCAATACGTGAGCCCACCTCTGCGAAGTGCGAATTGAACTTGTCTGCACGGGCTAACATCGGATTCAAAAACGTCGCGTCACAGTCCTTGAAAATCACACTGGGGGCCCAAAAGGTCGCGTTGGGGCCCCAAAAGTTGCAGCTGCCCACCAAAAAAACAACAATTATCAACCAGAATGTCACTCAGCGGCCTCAAAAATCGTGTCAAAGTCCCCCCAAAAACCGTCGGGCCCGGGAAAAAAACGCATGGCACCGAAAAAAAATCGTACCGGAGACCGAAGAGTCGTACCGGTACTAAAAACATCGCACCATGACCTTTAAAATATAGAACTCGATGTCCAAAAAGTTCACACCGAGACTCGATCGAATCGACCCCAGCACCGGAAAATCAAGAACAAGTCCGAGAAAAATACCCGGAGGGCTTTTCTACTCCGAAAAGTGCCATCGGCTGAAAAATAAATATCCTTCAGTGGCCGCAGTGGCATATCAATGTTGTAAATTCCCCCTCCATCTTGAGAGGGATGTGCTCCCAAGGATCCTGCTGGGGCGCCCAAAAGTCGTTCTGGGGCCACAAAATTCGAGTCAGTCCACCAGAATTCGCGCAGGGGTCTCGAAATAAATACGGCGGGCCCCAGAAAACTCGCTCCGGGGCCAGAAAATTTGCAACAGGAACCGCCAAAATCGTATTGGAGCCTTCGCTAAGTACAACGCGCCCCGCAAACCCGAACCGGTCCGCCAAAATATCGCGCTCTGAACCCACAATTCCCATCGGCAGTCACAAATACTTGGTCCTGGCATCAAAAATTCAAGTCGGGACTCCCGAAAATTGGCGTCTAGGGCCCCACATAAGCACAATGTGACCCCAAATATCTCATCGGTATCCGAAAAAAAATCAAGTGGGAGCCCTCCAAAATAAGGAGGGATTCCAAAAATACATGTCTTGGTGAGGAAAATGTCTCCGGAGCACCGAACATGTCACTAGATGCCTTCAGAAATCGCGTACGGCCCCGAAAAACATACCGGAGCTCGAAAAATCGAGTTGGGATACAAAAACATGGCGCCAGGGGCTCGAAAATCCAGGCCGGGATTCAGACTTTTAAAAAATCAGAAAAGATCCACAAAAATCGCGTTGAGCCCAGAAAACTGGCATTGGGTCCCCGGAACCACACGCCTGGGTGCGATAAGTCGCGCTGGAACCCAGAAGCATCGCACCGAAGCCCAAAAATCGAACTGGGGCCCGCACAATGTGCGTCAGAAGTCCAAAATAAACACAGCTGGACCCATAGAGCACAGCGGGGGCCGAAAATGCAACTGGCCCTCCAAAGCACACAGTCTCCGAAAAAGGAACAGGCGTTACAGCCCTAAATAAACATAACGGGAGCTGTAAAAAATACACCGGAAGCTCTCAAGGCACACAGGGGCCATGAGACCGCCCAAGGGCCGGAAAAAAAAGGATGGGTCCGCAAAAAGCAACATGGTCCCAA
Organism: Ashinkailepas kermadecensis; assembly: GCA_034440615.1. Lineage (NCBI taxonomy): Eukaryota > Metazoa > Arthropoda > Thecostraca > Neolepadidae > Ashinkailepas > Ashinkailepas kermadecensis. The sequence continues at coordinate 31,247 of JAOTOM010001638.1, read as the reverse complement.
AACGAACAATAAGACCGGGCACTAAATAAATACATCGGGATCTTCGAAAACGCTCTGACACGTTAAAAAAAATCATCGGTGCACAAAAAAGCAACAAACCCCAAAACGAGCAAGGGCTTCGAAAATGTGTTGGCCTCTAACAAAAATGGATTGGAGCCCTGAGACACATCCGTAGACGAAGAAACACGCAACGGATCCAAACAAAGAACACTGAGGCAGGGTCTCGGTTTGGTACCCAATCTGGGACCATATTTAATCAAAGAAATGAGGTGCACCAAAGCTCAGCGGGTATTCGCACTTCTTAATCACCAGAAAATGTGGGATGTAGGGAACTAATGATCGAATTTAATTAATCGAATTTTCGCAGCGAACGCCCATACGAAGCATTCCATCACCTCAAAAATGGCGCAAGTATATCATGTGGCAGCAATTAGCAAAACGCAGGCCTAGCAGAAACGGTATCATCGCACAAAATGTGGCAAATGCGCCGAATTCGCAAGATGGGTGTGCACGCAGACTTGTGCTCGACTCGAGTTGAATCAAGAATCGACTCATGAATCAATTGTTTTTGGATGAGTCGCGAGTTGAATCGATTTTTTTCCCCAACATATATCTTGAGTCGTGAGTTATATCACATCTTTCTAAAAAAAGGAGTCGAATCATGAGTCAATCATTCAAATCACAATGAGTAATTTGAGTCTTATAATTCAAACGCAAATTATGAACAAATGATATAAAGCATGTATCTTTGTGGAGAGTATGCCATGACACAAAGTAGGGAGTAAAAACACAGCATAGTTATTCGTGCTTAGCATTACAATTGTCAACTTGTCAGCTGCCAGTGAGTAAAGAATGAGGGGTACTGGAGTTATTTACCTAAAACCAATGACAATAACTACAGATAAGTATTAATGTTAAGCTTGGCATACACAATCAGTATCATGCATGAGTCAATCCTAGTGTCAGGAACACAGCACATATATGGGTTGTGATAGTGAAAAAGAATATGGAACCAAAACGATCCTGTATTGCAATAGGAATCTGCACGGAATAAAATTGCGTTGGTTTGTTATTTGTCACGCGCGCGTCTGATATGTCACGCGCGCGTCTGATATGTAGTAAGACCAAAGACTGACATCACTACAGGAGTTTTGCAATGCATTAGATACTTATTTTCTTTTTTAGTTGTGGTGCTTGCAACTCAACTTCGTTTATTGTTTTATCCTCCACAATTTTATCCAAGCAAATTCATCAACAAAGCAATAGGTCAACATCAACATCAATAAAATATATATATATATATATATATATATATATAAATAATATATATATATATATATATATATATATATATATATATATATATATATATATATATATATATATATATATATATGTATATATATGTATATATGTATATATATATATATATATATATATATATATATATATATATATATATATATATATGTGTGGGCAGTGCATACTGAATCATATGGCTCATGAGTCTGATACCACTGAGTCGGATCTGAATCGATTCAAATTTCTGTCAGTCTGTTTGAGTCGCGAGTCAAATCATACTTTGTGAACTCTGGGTCTGAATTGAGTCGAATCAAATAATTTTGACATGCTCTGAATCATGAGTCGAATCAGATCCCAAGATCTATGAGTCGCATGTGAGTCGACTCAAACAATTTGAGTCGAGCACAAGTCTGTGTGCACATGCACGAACGTTGGCGTCGTGTCGATCTGGCGCTATGATCTGGAATGCCTGAAATTGGGAAATTTCATATTTTAAAGTGATTTGCAAAAGTGTAATTTCAGCAGTGTGAGGTGACTTATCTAAGGATGCCAAAAGAAAACCTTAGAACAGGATGGGGGAGTTAGGGATTAAATCCGACGAATCAGAAACGATAGTGGTAGATTAGGCCCTTCCACAGGACAAATCAGTTGGTCGCTATTTATTTTATTTAAAAAAATCCCCATTGGGCAAAAGAGTGGTCGAAATCGGATGATTTTTTTTATCTAATGGTGGTAGGTGGGCCCCTTCAAAATCCGATTGCGCCTCCCCCTTGATGCAAATATAGGTACGCCACTGGTCCCCCAATAATTTTCAGAAACATACACCCATGTGGCAAAGCCAACATTCAGGGGAAAATTCCCCTTCACAAGCATATAAAACAACACCTATGCCCCATATAAAATGGGAGGAATTATGTCATTGAATACATTTTCTTCCTACAAACTTGTTTTCTGTGATTACAGCCTGCATGATTAGAGCTTCCCAGCTTCAATACCTTCTCAACGACGTCATTTACAAAACGGTACAGCACAGCGAAAACCATGGGCGTGACGGCGTGGAATTTGAAGGTGTTGCATGGCATTGTTGCATTGTTGCATTGTCCTTGATGCATTGTTGTTCAATTCTTGTTCTTGCCGTTAATTTATTCGCTGATGATTCATTATTTTAGCTTGTGTGCCAGATGCCTTGCAGCCAGCACCAAATGTTATAAAATCATTAAATCCCTAAGATGGAGATCAGAAAACCAATTCAATCCACTTTCCGTTGTCACATTCGCGAAATTGTCGTCTTAGGACTGAGCAATGATCATTTAAGCTTGCTTATGACATAAAGCAGGTGGGAATGACTAAGAGTAGGGACAAATCCAGCAATATTCAGTAAAACTTGTAGGACATAAAAGTGGGTTGATCAATGGGAGATATCTTTAGGATATACTTAGCACCAGCCCAGCCAGCACGCTGCAATCTAGAGGCCAGCGGGAAGATTCTTCTGGTCGAGAAAGCATTAAGCCATATGTTTGTTTTGGCACTTAGGTATTTATCCACATATTACTTATTTATACCCTGGTTTGGCTCAGTTCTCAGCGAAAAATGATTATTGCTATTGCGTTTTGCGTAAATGATGCACCATGCGAAGAACAAACAAGACATCAATATGAAATCATCTTTCCAATTCTCGAACCATACGAAGAGCCTAAAAAACAACAGGAGGCCCTAACACAATGGTGGCCACCTATCGGAGAGCAGGAGGTCCCCTTTCAGCCTTGCTCCCCTGGAAGAATTTCGTGGCGACGCCACTGGGTGCACTCGAGCCTTCCCAGGGGGCGCATTTGTTTTTAAAATCTCAGGGGGGTGCCATTCCTCAAAAATTATATGCGGGGGGGGGGTGCACTCGAGCCTTCCTAGAGGGCCGGCCTTTCCTGGCAGGATAGGCGTCACCTTCCATGGGGGGGGCACATGCCCCAAGTGTCCCCCCCCTGTCGCTAGACCCCTGTGCTTAGTGCTTGGACCCCTGTCGCCAGAGGTCTAAGCACTAGAGCCGGCGGCCCGACCAGACGGATCTGATGGATCGATCAACACCTGCCGGGTCACGTGGCAGGTGATGACAGGTGGCCGCCGCAGTTGGACGTGTTTGCGACCGAAGGCCGTGGCGGGACCACGTGACGTCTGCCCCCAGCCACTCCCCTGCCCCCAGCCCGGCCGTGACGCCACCGTCTGCGCGTAATTAGCGGGGTTTGTGGTGGCAGAGCGACGGCAGTGGCACGAGAGCGAACACCCCGGGCACGCGGGACCGCCGACTGGAGGGTGCTCTCCATGACGTGACGATCCGTGCCAGATGGAGCTCACCGGCTCCCACGTCTGACGTCAGAGCGGCCATCGTCACGGCGGGCGAACTGTCAGTGATGGAACAGGTGCGTGTTGTGCATACTGCCAGCAATTACACTGATCCAACTATCACCTGTAATATTCAATTTTACGCTTAGAAACCAATTTCCAACCAGAAATAATCTTGGATAAAGTGTATATGCTTTGCGATTTAAGTGTGAAATAATTCACGAATTTGGCTAACGTTACAGACAAGTGCTACGCACTAATCGACTCAAGCCCAATATAATACATAAGTGAACTTCTCATGTGCGTTGCTTAACGCCATCGGACGTTGTGTCCACAGTATTTAGCCCCGTATGTGACAAGCTCAAGATCAGGCCTCTTTCTCTCTATCCCTCGGCCTGTCCTTACTTCTTTAGCTACGCTATGTCTCCACTCTGCAGGCCAAGTATCAGCACATCGACCACGCTGTATCCGCCAGGAAATGATACAGTGCCGCAGCAGGCTGGCCTGAGTTTTTGGACCCTTATGGATGCCAGGTGATTGTATGATACCAGATGAATACCACGGCGTATATCACTAGGTGTGGTATATCACGTTTATGTTCCTACATTCCATCGAATACATGCACCTGCCGTTTGTCCTTCGGCTTGGCCAGTGTCTCTGCACGCACGCTGGAACATCACTCAGTTGTTTCCATGATGTACGAGTACATCTCTGGTTTCTCACACGTTTATACGTCACTAAGTTCTGTTTTTTTAGCTTGGGCTATTTTGGTATCTCGAGAACTAATGATGCTCATTATGTCAACCTGCACCTCTTATGAATAGTCTCGACAAGAAAAGAGTCGTTTATAATGCACATTAAGTAAGACATGACCCATAGTTTGAAAGTTGTGTTTGTTTTAAAGCTACGTACGTTGACCTTTCTCAGCCTATAGGCATTGATGTACCTTACACTCCTTGAGCAAACGTCACAACGAAGCGTGTATGAAATGTATATTGCATGACTGTACGACCATCCGATGTTGTGATAGTCATATAAGGCGGCAAAAGAAATGCAATATGAACAAAATAGTGATGCTTCAGATTTACATAGGTAAGGCAATGACATGACCTAGGTTACATAGGTGGTCATTCGACGTATTTTAGGCATGGTAGGACAACTTATGAACGTAAATGTCAGTTCATGTATAATCTATGCATAGTTTCATTTGTCGATAAAGATGATACAGCCAAGTTAACTATAACATGACAGTTTTTCATTCGTTCATCCACCACTCATTCCAGAACATATCGAGCTCTTGCACAGTACCATCGTGTCACATACGGGCCATGTCCTAGAACATACAACGTTCTGTACAGACGCTTATGCCGCTTCTTTCTTGCCTGTTGCCTTAGTATTCATGAAAACAAGTGTTGTAATGCCTGCCTTGCGGTTGGAAGCTTGCTTCCTCCAATGATTTGAAACGTTTGGCCAAGTAAGCCAAGTCAGTCGATTAACGTGACACCTTGATGACAGTGCATTCACATTTGGGACGCAGGGTGTATTTACTAATATTGTGCTACTACATGCAGTCATCTGCCTCTTCTCCATTGCTGCTGGACTTAGTAGTTGGAGGAGATGCATTCCTTCAGATTCTTGGCAGGATGATCAGTCATGAATTTGCCAAGGAACAATGGCAAGGCTTTTTTAAGGGCATGGCAAAAATGTACCGACCAGTAATAAGTTGGTTGGTTGGTGACTTTGGCATTATGGCGCACCGACCACGATGCTCAAATAACGCCCATGACCATTAGTAATTGAATAACAAGACATGTGGCATTCACAGCAAATACCATTCAGGTACATCACACGTGCGAAACATAACTGATCTGGAAAACACAGTTTAATGTAAGTGTCACATACACGCAATTGGCCGAAACTGAAGCAGAACTTGAAACAACGCGTCCACATAATGTTTCTGTCCTCATTTTGGTATGATCATCACAACAATTCGTGATTGTACATTGTGTACAATTGATGTAATATTAACCATTGATGTCAGCATCTTTATGAACTTTCTTAAAAGGCTGCAATGCATGTTAATGCCAATAGTCACTACACGTACGCTCAAAATGAGCACCACTTTTAAAATACGTATCGTATTTGTTAAATTTCGACTTTAAGCGATTTCGCAATGATTTATCAATTACCTACAGCAATTACTCAATGAAATTAGGCTCAACGAAAAAGAACAGATGAAGTGATTAGTGCTGAATTTGCTATTGTGGAGAACACGGAACGCGTCAAAGAGAACCGGATTACCCCTCTCCCCGAAAAAAGCTGGAATACGTACATATATATATATATATATATATATATATATATATATATATATATATATATATATATATATATATATTTATGTATGGATCTATTAGCATTTGGGGGGTCCAGTTCTGCTTGACACATTCCGTGTTGTACACAAGAGCAGGCTCACCATTAATCACTTACTTATTTGTTTGTTCAAGATTCCGTATAAGTCGCTTGTGTCATTTTACATGTGCATATTTAGAACATTTCCACATGCCAAGCATAGGCCTATAGTTCATAACATATGTGAAACATGTGACAAATATACTATTTGTAAATTTATATTATGGTTGCCGACCTTTTGAGCCATCGAAGGTCATCTCCAAGGCTGGATTGAGATGGACACCTACAATTAGGTCAGGAATAGCATGCATCAGTATAGCTTCCACACAGTTAAAATAATATCGCATTGCATTCGACACTTCCATGTACACTCTCAAAGCCCAGACTCACCGTCCCCACATATTTGCCACACACGATATCGTAACGCTAACTGCACTGCATGATCAACCTGACCACATGAACCTTCAAGCGAGCTGCATCCACACGAACATTCAAACGAGCTGCATCTACACGAACATTCAGGCGAGCTGCATCTACACGAACACTCAGGCGAGCTGCATCTACACGAACATTCAGGCGAGCTGCATCTACACGAACACTCAAGCGAGCTGCATCTACACGTCAAGCGATTCAACATTCAAGCATTTAAACGAAACATGTCACGTCGGCTCAGTAAGCTATCGTGCTTCAAATGCTTGGAGATAAAGGTTTTGGATCACAGCGTCAAAATCTGACCTCTCGTGCCCATTATTCATCAGTATTTGTCTCCCTGTATCCAGTTGTCTGTGCAGGAGAGTTCATCAGGAGAGTTCATCAGTGACGGCGGCGTCTGACCCCGTCTTACTCAGAAACGGATGACTCCAATAGTGTAGGAGCTGCAGAACAGTCGCTGCCTCCTTGCCGGCTGATTTACCCTGATTTGCTGGCTTCCAGTAAACATGAGTCTCGACGTTGCCGCCAGATGTGTCCATCGTGTGATCTCGGAAACGCAGCTTAATGCCAATGCTCAGTTCATTGGCGAAGCTAAGTCCTGATATTGCAATTCGTTTTTGACGTAGAGAATCTGGTTTGCCCAGGCTACCGATATCCAAGAGCCATAAGCTACATATTGACCGTGCATATCAGGACGGACATCTTGCGTTCACAGTACTTCCCGCCCAGCGTAGAGCAATGCACGTCTGGCGTTCACAGTACTTCCCGCCCAGCGTGGAGCAATGCACACCTGAGCAAGCACAGCTCCCAGCTGGGGACCGTAGCCACCCTAATCACCTGTAGCTACAAGCTACCCGTCCGGGATCTGAATCAGGGCCGGATACAGAGAGGGAGAGGGGGGGGGGGCATGCGTCCCCATGGGAAGTGGCATCCCTTCGGCTCGGAAAAGACGCCCCTTTGGGAAGGCGCGAGTGCATCCCCCATGCTCAACGGATTTTCCACCCAGCGTCGCCCTTCGGAGAGGAAAACACGCCACCTTTGAAGGAAAAGGCGCCCATTAAGTGTGCTCAAGTGCACTGTCCACCCCCTCGCTCAACGCACTTTCAGCCGAAGGCGCCCTTCCAGATATCTTCTCAGTGGCGCCGCTCCAGACCAGTGCCATGCACGACAATTCACCTGGGTACGCCCCTGATCTGAGTGGGAGATTGAGACGGGCCCGCGCACAGCATGGCTGCATGACTGCCTTTCGCAGCTTTGGCGTCGGGAAAGTCGCGTGCTCATGCGCATGGTGTGCCAATATGTCACTAGTCTGCTGCAGAGGAGCATCAGTAAACATGATCTCGATACCCAGCGAAGCCAACAGCCTTATTGGCTGACGTGACTGCAGAATATCAAATAATTCCTCAGTGCATCTCATGGTGTGATTTGTTGGTAAGTGCGGGGAAGCAACAACATTCAATGTTTGGCCATCTGATAGGTTGGTGTCGATATCTGTGATGTTATAGGCCTAATCGGATTCCCTACATTGTGAGTGTTTACGTTGTCATCAAAACACCCGAGACTGTGTTCACGTACAGTCTTCTGAAAATGAACACCATTTTCCTGACTATTTGCTTCATCACATTGTCAATACAGGCTTTCAGAGGAGCGGGTAGGTGGGATCCCTGTTAATTTGTCTGAAATATCGTTCCCTTGCAAGCTGTTCGCTTCGTTCGTCGCCGCACCTTCCCAAAGTAGTCTTATTTATCCGATATAAAAAATTGCCGTCCTTCTTACAATATACTCGTCAGAGATTATGTTGACGAATCTCTAGTCTCGGTTCTAGCTTCAAAACGATAATTTTATGAAGATGTGGTCCTTCGCCGGCCTCAGGTTGCAGTTGCCGTTGAAGGTCATCATGTCTATATCAGGATTTCCTGCATATCTCAATTTGAATGGATCGTCAAATAGAATAGATATCTCCGTCTTCTTGGCAATATGCTCGTAGTTTATGGCAGTGCCAATTTAGTCCAATGTTTATAAATTATTTGTAATTGTCTGCCAGCGTAATACTGCAGAGGTTGGCAAAGCTGCCTGATTTCTCGGGTACTGGAAATCCCGGGTTGGTCGGTGTGGGTTCTGGCCCCCTTGTTTGGTGCCATGTCAATGTGAACTTGTCTTTTCCCTGTTCAATCTAAAAAACATCCTGAAAATAATGACCTGTTCCCTCCTGATAATTATTGGGATGGCACAACACATGAAGGCAATCGGCTGGCCTAAACTGATTGGGGGATACCACATAGGATCCCGTGTTAAGTTTAAATTATTGGGGGAGGGGGGGGGAAGCTAACATTGAGGTGGGGCAAGTACCCTCCCAAAAGAATACAACGCCGCACTCCTGGTACAAAGCCAGACAAGGATCTCCACATTTGGCTGGTGCCGCCCAATTTGAAGTGAGACAAGGTTCAAAACTCAAGGATTAATTTATCGCCATGCCTGTTGTGAGTGTCAAAAGGCTTACACGGGGAGACGTGCAGGATCTGAAGAACAAGGAGCGGGAGCACAAGACAGTGACCAGAAACACGGATGCAATCCACCCTGGCTTCCAAACCACGTGTCAGAAACAGGGCACACCATGTCTTGGGGAAGCGTAACAAATTATGGTCTGTGCAACGGACTGGAGGAAACGGAAAACCAAGGAGGACACATTGATCTCTAGGATGCAGAAGCAATACTCATGAACACCAAACCTAGGGCTCCTATGACCGGAACGTACAATATTTTATTGTAGGTAGTGAGCCAGTGACGTAAATACATTTGACAAAATATTGATTGTCATTTGGTAAGCTACGTTGTGGAACGTTTTACCTGATGGTTGAATGTTTGAATAAGCTCGTGTTTTATTATGTATTTTTTTAACCTTTAACAGTAGGATGGCTTAGAGGGAAAAAAATTGACGTTCACACCAGCAATGCATAGCACGTTATTTTCACTCCACAGTTCTTTCAGTTCTCTTTATATCTCATTTCTCTCTTTCGTTTCAGTTCTCTCTCTCTCTCTCTCTCTCTCTCTCTCTCTCTCCCTCTCTCTCTCTTTCTCTCTCTCTCTCTCTCTCTCTCTCTCTCTCTCTCTCTCTCTCTCTCTCTCTCTCTCTCTCTCTCTCTCTCTCTCTCTCTCTCTCTCTCTCTCTCTCTCTCTCTCTCTCTCTCTCTCTCTCTCTCTCTCTCTCTCTCTCACTCTCTCGCTCTCTCTCTCGCATTTATCTCTTTCGTTTCATTTCTCTCTCTCATTTCTCTCTTTCATTTCAGTTCTCTCTTTCTCTTATTTCTCCCTTTCATTTCAGTTCTCTCTCTCTACTTTCTCTCTCAAAACTTCTTTTTTCATGATTAAGCGAACCATCTTGCGCTGTTTCAGCCTGCTGAGTCACTGAAGGCTTCGTCAAAAATCACTCTCGATCGAACATCATCCGAATAACTTATGGACATTGAACTGAACGTCAACTGGCCGCTTCAACAAACCTGTGACTGTGTTTGTGTAAACTTGTGACTGTGTTTATTTTCGCTGACAAGAAGCAGCATAGTTCGAAGAGAAAGTGCCGTGCTTCCTGTTCCCTTTCAACGGTCCAGAAGTCGATTACTGCTGGTATAGATTACATCACCATACGGTACTTCTTACTGTTGACGACATATCGTTACAAGTATGTGAGCCAAGTAATGACTATGCGACATGGCGTGTTGATGTGGCGTTTTCGGTGGTGAAGTTTGATCGTGGAATGTCAGCGGCGCCGAAGTCGCTAGTAGCCTGATCTGCATGGCTATAAGCAGACGTAGAGCACCGAACCAACAAACAGAAGCTGGCTGTATTTTAGGCGGGTGTTATAATGTGCATCCACACATCCTAATGCTTGAGCTTGTTGCTTTTCACTTTTGGCCGACCGAATCCGGAACCTTTCGGGAACCAGGCCGTGTGTAACCTAACCTAGCATTGATCAGCTGAACTACTCACCTACAGGTGCGTGCTGTGCTGAGTTGGGTTCACATTTGCAGCCTCATCGTCTTTGAGTTGCTGCACATTCGCTTCTGGATTGAAGGAAAGTGATGCATGCTTCATGCACCATGCTTCTTTGCCTTCTTGCTCCTTTGCTTGCTGCATGCTTGCTTCATTTCACAACATGAAGGAAGCATGAACACCGTACCAGGTGGCGCGTAGCCGGAGCCTCAGCACCTCCTCACCCTGGCACCACTTCCTCACCCTGGCCCTGGCACCCTGGCACCTGGCACCTCCTCACCCTTGGCACGTTCTGCGTCAGTGGTGAGACGTTGCGCTGTGCTCCGTTTCAGAGTATGTTTTCAACGGCCGACTTCCAGCTGTGGCTGCCTGGTCTTGAGGTGGACAGCGGCCCGAAACTAGCAGCCACCTGTTGTGGTCTCGCCGTGGCGGCAGCTCTCCTGGAAGGACTACGCACGGTCAGGTAGAGCACCGCAAGACTGAGACTGGGGTCCTCCGGACCAAGTCTGACTGACTAGCATTTTACGCTTTCTGGATGCTCCCTTAGTGGGGCTGTGTTTGTTGGTTTTCTTGCTTTGGGAAACTGAAGGGCTTCTTTGTATTTGTATTGTATTGCAAGTTGAGCACTGACACGGAGGTGCAGGTCCAATATCTGCAGGTCCCGTGGGTCTGTCTCTGGCCAAATGACGGATGTGGGTCACATGTCGAATGCGATCGCCGAAGCACCAGAAACACCGTCCTCCAACAACAGGTGCTGAAACTCGTGCAACACACCAACTGTTGACAGGTATCCTTCCGATAGAACATTTCCAATGATGGACATATGAATCTGCCAGGGAAAGGGGGACTTCAATGCGTGTCTGGTCAGGCGGTGAGCTATTGTTTTTCTTCAGCAGAGGAAGTGGTGATTTTCAATGGAGACTGAAGGTTACGCCCAATAGTCTCCCAAAATTGGTGAGTAGTTTTTCTTATCCGCACATTAGTTTTTAATGTGTATATATATATATATATATATGTATATATGTTTAAATATACATATATATATATGTGCATATATATAAATATATATACATAAATACCAAATTGAAGAATATGGTTGCCCACTGGCGTTCAGCTGGATGACGAGGACGACAGTATTTTCCCGATATTTTGCCAAAAGTGTTACCTTTTATTGATACGTTGGCGGATTCGGGGCCGTTTGGTGATTTGCTCGACGTTCCTTTGCCTGACGGTCTGGACATGTTGCCAGCAAATAAGTTCCTGTATGCAATATCGTCTACCGCCTCTACATGCATGTCCATCGTCATTTCTTCGACAGGGTGCAGTGGACCCATCATAGCAACACCTGCTAATCTGGGTGTCTGCTGCAGAACAATGACTAGGAAACCGTCAACAAGCCGAACATTACTCTGCTGCCACTCTTGACCCTGACGAGACGTTTCAGGCTGGTGCTGCGGCCGTACACTTAGGCACACGTGGCACTCAGGTCGGGCCTGATCGTGCGGACGTGACCTGGTCGTCCTCCCGCAGAGCGCTGCTGACGGACGGGCCAGGCGTGGACAGGTGGACAAGTCGCAATCACTGGTGAGCACATGCTGTGGCCACATCATCACTGATAAGCTCATGTTGTGTCCACGTCATCACTGGTGAGCACACGTGTCCACGTCAGCACTGGCAAGCACAAACCGTGTTCAAATCATCACCTGTGGGCACATCCGGTATCCACGTTACCACTGGTGAGCACATCCTGTGTCCACGTCATCGCTGGTAAGCACATGTTGTATCCACGTCAGCACTGGTAAGCACATGCTGTGCTCACGTCATCACTGGTAGACACATGCTGAGTCCACATCATCACTGGGAAGCACATGTCGTGTCCACGTCGTCACTGGGAAGCACATGCTGTGTTCACGTCACCGGGCCATCACCGCTCCTGGTCAGCACATAGCATACGGAATTGTGACGTATTAATGCTCGCACGTTCATTTCCCTGGTGGCCATCGGTATTCCCGTGACCCATGACCTCCCGTCGCGACGACATGAACCGTCACGAAAATCCGCTGTCGCACGTCCTATTGAAGCGATAAGGAGGGATGGAGGGCAGTCTGACGGTTGTTAAGAGCAGAGCGACCACCCAGATGGGAGCAGAGGGGTTATCTAGGTGGAAGCAGAGCGACCACCCAGATGGGAGCAGAGAGACCATATAGTGTATAGCAGAGCATACATCTGTGATGTTTATGGCTAAAAACATAGCATTCCGCATTATATGAGACCAAACCCCTGGGCCAAAATCAACATTAGGTAGGTTGAGGTAGGTAGTCTACTACCCAACTACCAGAGTCGGATCCAGGAACTTTCACGAGGGGGATTACTTGTATGAAGGGGATTCACTGATTTAGAAAATCCGAACGGGTGAAGGTGCATACAAGTATCCATAAGCGGGTAGCCTTTTATGCTCAGAGGAGTGTTTTACTCTCGAGAGTTCCAGGGGGTGCCTTTGCGAAGCACACCACTTCTCAGAGAGGGAGAGAGAGAGAGAGAGAGAGAGAGAGAGAGAGAGAGAGAGAGAGAGAGAGAGAGAGAGAGAGAGAGAGAGAGAGAGAGAGAGAGAGAGAGAGAGAGAGAGAGAGAGAGAGAGAGAGAGAGAGAGAGAGAGAGAGAGAGAGAGAGAGAGAGAGAGAGAGAGAGAGAGAGAGAGAGAGAGAGAGAGAGGGAGAGAGAGAGAGCGGAGGAGAATAAAAAGGTAGAACCACCGAAATATAAATGATAAATATAAATATATCAGAAATATAAATAGACTAACGAAGTAAATTATCAAACAAGAGTGCAGAGGGAAAGAGAGAATGAGAATGTCTTTGACAAGGATGAAAAAGAGCAGAACAAAGAGTGGAAAGAACGATAAAAGAAAGTCAGAGTGCACATTGCAGTGTGCAGTAGAGTATGCAATGCTTTTCTTAACATGTTAATAATACTCACTGTATTATTTCTACAATGATGGTACTTGGGGTAACAAATAGGGGCGGGATGTTTTTGGTTTTGTTTCACCTAGCAAATCGTTCACATCTTTTCAGGTACCGAACACTCCTGCACGTTATTCAGGTACGTTGGTTGGTTATTTGGGCTTAAGGGCGCATCGACTGCGTTGGTCATACAGCGCCCTTATTCAGGTACGTATCAATGAGCAATCCGTCATTGATTTCATTACCTATCTATCTATCTATCTATCTACCTAACTATTCATCTATCTATCTAATCTGTGTATATATATATATATATATATATATATATATATATATATATGTGTGTGTGTGTGTGCGTGTGTGTGTGTGTGTAGGATCCGACACAGGGCGGGGATGCATCCCAATCTATATAAGAATAGTACTTATTATAGTAATGTAGGAAAGTTCCTTTATCGGCTAGTGATATAGTCTAATGGACTTCGCGTTTCGATAACCCCGGTGGTGAAATCACAAATGTCCTTTTAGCTGCCTGTATTTGCACTGCAGCACTCGTACAAACACACGAGACAGTCAGACGTAGTACAGAACTTTCTTCTATGAAGGAAAGGCGTGATATTGCCTTTTATAAGAGTTTTGAGGCCGAATTTAGGTGGGAAGTTAGCGGGCGCCGGACCGTTCCAACACAGACTCGCTCGCCTTGAGAATCTAGACGTGACTGCCGGGGCGCGGCCGAACGCGACGGCCGCGCGCAGACCCCCGATCGCTTATTGGCTGAAGATGGTTACGACGCCCATTTACGTCACATCCTTGTTCTGGAATGATCGAGAGCCTTCTAGACGGGGAAGTTGGCTTGCAGCTAGTGGCGGATAGTGATGTTACATTTACTGTATACTTTTACAATCGGCAGGCTTACGGGATTATTTCAATTACAATTACGGGACAGCCAAACGTATAATCTTATATGAACTCTGTTACAGTAACCTATCTAGGTTACTAAGTCTTGACGGATCTAAAGACAAATTATCGGAATCATCAAGACATCTGTAGCTGTGCCATCATGCCAGAGTGGCATGCTGATGCCACTCTGTTTAGGATTGACATTGTAAAGTTCACGACATTACGTCACTGAGGTCATTGTCCTAAAAGTAATCATGTGGTACTTCACCATGCTTGATGCTGCCATGCTTGCCCTCTGGGCGTCCACCCCACTCCCCCGGCAGATTGTGGTGGACTGTGTGCACTACACGCTCTGCTGGAGTCCTCTCCGCTCTCCTGATAATGTGCCGCGGAGGCTGCTCACCTCCACCTCGTGCTCGCGCGTCTGTGCCTATCCTGACCAGCGCCCTCGCCTCGGCAGGTTGCCGTTCAGTACCTGCTGATGCTGGCCGTGATGACGCACAACGTGTGGGTGCTGGTGGCCCTGTGCGTGGGCGCCGGTCTCGGGTACCTGGTGTTCGCCCCCGTGTCTTCGGACCACCCACCATACTCCTCTTGCTCGCGACTGTGACCAGAGGCCATCGAGAGCGAGCAGGCCAACGCCAGTAGGACGGCAGCGGAGGACATCATACCGTACAGCAAGCTATCCTGGTGCAGCCAATGGAGCGCAACATTCCGGGAGTTGGGATTTTTGTTATTTTGATTTTGTGCTTTTGTGATTTTGTGATGTTGTGATTTTGTGACTTTGATGATAATTGTGATTCATCTTGACAGGTAATTGAATCGATGTAAAACCAACAAAATTGGTGATGCACTTGATTGCTAACGTTTCGAATTGCGTTTTCTCCATTAGAATGTCACAAGTTGAAGTAGATGCACATCAAAGCGTTAGCTATCGGATACATTACCACCATTTTTGTATAGCTCTACTTTGCTCCCAGAGTCCACATTTGTGCTTGGTTTGTTTGTATTTCAAACAGACGCGTGCTTTCCCAAAAGTGATCGACAGTTCGAGGAAAGTGGACACCGGACGACACTTGATGATGATGATGATAATGACGACGATGACGATTATGCATAAATGTATATATGTATACATGCATATATATATATGCATATATATATATATCTGTATATATATATATATATATATATATATATATATATATATATATATATATATATATATATATATATGTACATGTATGCAAAGATGCATATATTTATATTGCAGTTGCGTACAAGTTTTAATATATTACTTCATCTTACGTTATGACATTTTCGGGCTGGTTGGGTGGGAGGCGGAGGAGAGTAAATTTAGAGGCGTGCCGGACCATAGAGGTCATTTGCGCCGCCTTTAAAGCGAGTGCGCTTTGCAAGCAAAGCTAAGACAAGTGTACATTTACGTTGAAGTTCTACGTTATGGTGTGTGTGACGTTAAATTGCTGAAGCCGGGGCTGGGATATATATGAAAGCGGGCGTTGGCAGTTGCTGAAGGCGGGCGGGGGACCTCTCCTGTGTTAGTTTTGCTCTGCTCCGCAAGATAATTTGCAGCTTGGATATGGGATGGTGATTTAGAGAGTGACAAGAAAGTTGGTTTTGTCAGGGTGCCGGCATTAACTTATTCTTGTCGAAGAGCACCGAGTGGTCTGTACCGTGCGGACAAGGAGGTAATTGTCCACACCGCCTATCATGCTGGCCGCCGCGTGTTGGTTGTTAGTAGTGGGTTAGTCGGAGCATGCTGTCATGCAGGGCTGTCAGTGAGGTTTGACAATTTGGCTCATCTAATTTGGCTGTACCTCTGGGTAACCCTCGTACGTTATGAATTGCAAGGCAAGCCGGCGCATGTACGTCCGACGGCACCGCTATGTAGACATTTACTCCGAATGGGAAAGCGAATCGGCTCATATACGTCCGGTGCAATTCGGGGTATTATTCACGTTATTCCTACAAGTGTATCGCGGGCATGTATTGCGCATTGAAGTGGGCTGGTTTGTTGAATCTTACCACAAGGATGACATTGCCCGATGGGAGACATTTATCGTCTTGTGATCAGCAGAATGTTGGATGGACGATAATCTAGCTAGCAACGTTTTGTATATGCCCACTTGAACGCATGCCCCACTTCACTGAATTTTCCACTTGCCGTAGGCTATTCCAAGCTGAGAACTCTACACGACAGCAACTGCTTGAGACCTACTATTTCATTTAGTATGACATAGTGTGCAGATTGAATGCTGAATGGGTCAATGATGATGATTTAGCACACCACGGAGACCTGCGAAAACGGAAGGCAATTGTGCACATCGGAGCGCGGCATAACAAATTATATACGGTGTCTATGTATACATGTATACGGTGTGCATAGAGTGTCGCACCGTATATACCGTATATATGTATACGGTATATACGGTGTCTATGTAGACATGCATACAGTGTATATACTGTGTCTATATATACATGTATACGGTGTATATACCGTGTCTATGTATGCATTTATACGGTGTATATACGGTGTATATGTATACATGCATACGGTGCATATACGGTGTCTAAGTATACATGTGTATGGTGTATATACCGCGTCTATGTACTTCGTTTGGGTGAGTCATCCTCTGTCGGTATATCCGACAAAAAAAATGCATGGAAGGGTGATAGCGGACCGGCAATGGGAGACAGGAGACAATAATTCGTGGCAACCAGTGAGGCCAGAAAACAGCTGTGATAAATACCTATTCAAATGTCATCAGCTTGAACCTAGCCAATTGAACATGCACCAACACCGCATTATGATGCAAGTTTTTGGTAAACAAAAACGTCGTGCTGATATTTTGCCAGTTCTTTTTTCCAAGCAGTATTACCGATGATGATAGAACTATAAGTTCAGAATGCCGGGCTTACGTATCAGAGGCATCATCAGTCCATCCTTAGCGCTTCTTCTTATGAGCAGTGGCGTCGCCACGAAATTCTTCCAGGGGGGGGGGGGGCAAGGTCGAAAGGTGGCCTCCTGTTCCCCGAAAGTGGGCCTCCATTGTGTTAGGGTCTCATGTTGTTTTTAGGATCTTACTATGGTTCGATAATGGGGAACATGATTTCATATTGGTGTTTTGTTTGTTCTTAGCATGGTGCATCATTTACTCAAAACGCAATAGCACTAATCATTTTCGCTGAAAACTGGGCAATACCAGGGTATAAATAAGTAATATTTGGATAAATACTTAAGTGCCAAAACAAACCAACGTCTCAATGCTTTCTCGAATCTTCCCGCTGGCCTCTAGATTGCAGCGAGCTGGCGAGGCTGGTGCTAAGCATATCTTACAGATATCTGCCATTGATCAACCCACTTTTAAGTCCTCCAAGTCTAACTGAATATAGCTAGATTCATCACTACTGTTATTTATTCCCACCAGCTTGATGTCATAAGCAAAGCTTGAACGATCATTTCTCAGTCCTAGGACGACAATTTCGCAAAAGTGACAACGAGAAGTGGATTGCATTGGTTTTCTGAGCGCCATCTTAGGAATTTGTTTATTTTTATAACATTTGGTGCTGGCTGCAAGGCAACTGTCACACGAGTTAAAATATATCCTCAGTGAATATATTCACGGCAAGAACAAGCATTGAACAGCAATGCATAAATGACAACGCAACAATGCAACAATGTCAGTGCATACATATTCCAAACCTTCAAATTCCACGCCGTCACTCCCATCGTTTTCGCTGTGCTGTACCGTTTTGTAAATGACGTTGAGAAGGTATTGCAGCTGGGAAGCTCTAATCATGCAGGTTGTAATAACAGAAAAGACGTTTGTTGGAAGAAAATGCATTTAAAACATCATTCATCCCATTTTATATGTGGCATGGACGTTGTATTGTATGCAGTGGCGTCGCCACGACATTCTTCAAGGGGGGGCAAGGTCGGAAGGGGGCCTCCTGTTCCCCGAAAGGGGGCCTCCATTGTGTTAGGGTCTCATATTGTTTTCAGGCTCTTACTATGGTTCGAGAATGGGGAACATGATTTGATATTGGTGTTTTGTTTGTTCTTGGCATGGTGCATCATTTACTCAAAACGCAATAGCACTAATAATATTCGCTGAAAACTGGGTCATACCAGGGTATAAATAAGTAATATTTGGATAAATACATAAGTGCCAAAACAAACTTACGTCTCAATGCTTTCTCGAATCTTCCCGCTGGCCTCTAGATTGCAGCGAGCTGGCGGGGCTGGTGCTAAGCATATCTTACAGATATCTGCCATTGATCAACCCACTTTTAAGTCCTCCAAGTCTAACTGAATATAGCTAGATTCATCACTACTGTTATTTATTCTCACCAGCTTGATGTCATAAGCAAAGCTTGAACGATCATTTCTCAGTCATAGGACGACAATTTCGCAAAGGTGACAACGAGAAGTGGATTGCATTGGTTTTCTGAGCGCCATCTTAGGAATTTGTTTATTTTTATAACATTTGGTGCTGGCTGCAAGGCAACTGTCACACGAGCTAAAATATATCCTCAGCGAATAAATTCACGGCAAGAACAAGCATTGAACAGCAATGCATAAATGACAATGCAACAATTCAAGAATGTCCGTGCATACATAATCCAAACCTTCAAATTCCACGCCGTTGCGCCCATCGTTTTCGCTGTGCTGTACCGTTTTGTAAATGACTGAGAAGGTATGGAAGCTGGGAGGCTCTAATCATGCAGGCTGTAATAACAGAAAAGAAGTTTGTTGGAAGAAAATGCATTTAAAAACATCATTCATCCCATTTTATATGGGGCATGGATGTTGTATTGTATGCTTGTGAGGGGTAATTTGTCCCCTCAATGTTGGTTTTTCCCCATGGGCGTGTGTTTCGAAAAATTATTCAGGGACCAGTGGAGTACCTATATTTGCGTCAAGCAGGAGGGGGCAAACGGATTTGCAGGGGAGGGGGAGGCACCTACGCCCATTAAAAAGTCCTTGGATTTCGACCGCTATTTTGTAAAAGGGGACATTTTGAAATAATATAATTAGTCATCAACTAAATTGTCCTGTGAAGGGGCCTAATCTACCACTATGGTTTCTGATTGGTCGGATTTCAACCCTAACTCCACCACCCAGTTCTGAGGTTTTCTTTTGGTACCTTGATAAGTTACCTCACACTGCTGAAATTACACCTATACCACAAAACCGGATCGGTATCCCAAAAAGTCAAGCTGGAGCCCTCCAAAAAGGAGAGATTCCAACAAATAAATGTCCGGATCAGGAAAATGGCTCTGGAGCACCGAACATTTTTATCCAGATGCCTTAACAAATTGCGTATGGCACCGAAAAGCATGCCGGATCTCGAAAAATCGAGGTAGGATGCAAAAACATGGCGCCAGAGGCTCGACAAATCAGGCCGGGATTCGGACATAAAAACCCAGAAAAGATCCACCAAAAATCGCGTTGAGCACAGAAAGCTGGCGTTGGGTCCCCGGAACCACGCGCCTGGGCGCGATAAGTCGCGCTGGGACCCAGAAAAATCACACCGAAGCCCCAAAATCGTACTGGGGCCCCACAAATGTGCATCAGAAGCCCCAAATATACACAGCCGGACTGGACCCTAAGAGTACACAACGGTGCCCGAAAATACAACTAACCTTCCAAAGCGCACCGAGTCTCCCAAAAAGCGATAGGGCCTTAAAACATGCGTTGCAGCCCTAAATAAACATGCCGGGAGCTCGAAAAAATACACTACAAGCTCGCAAGGCGCACAGGGGCCATGAGAACGCACAAGGGCCTGAAAAAGAGGCTGGGGCCACAAAAGACAACATGGTTCCAAGACGTACAAAACGACCGGGAGCTAAATAAACACATCAGGTTCTTCGAAAACGCCCTGCCACGTAAAACATACTTGGTGCACAAAAAAGCAACAAAGCCCTAAAACGAGCAGTGTTTCGAAGATGTATTAGGCCCACAACTTCAATTTAAAATGTATTACCCACCACTTTAATACAAATTTCACAATTTCAGGCATCCAGTTGATAGCACCCGGTCGCCACGACGGCAACGTCAGTGCACGTGCACACCCATCTTTCGTATTCGGTGCATTCGCCACACTTCGTGCGATGCTACGGCCTCTGCGAGGCCTTCTGCGTTTTGCTAATTGCTGCCACATGATACAATTGCGCCATATTTGACGTGATGGAATGCTTCGTATGGGCGTTGGCTGCGAAAAGTCGATTGATTAAATTCGATCATTAGTTTCCTACTTTCCACATTCTCTGGTAGTTATGAAATGCGGTTTCCGCTGAGGTTTGATGCACTTCATATCTTTGCTGCTATCCTCCCAGATTGGCTACCGAACCGAGGCCCTGCCTCAGTATTCTTTGTTGGACCCATTGCGTCTTTCTTGCTCTATGATTGTGTATTATGGCTCCAATCCATTTTTGTTAGGAGCCTAAAACATTTTCGAACCCCCTGCTCGTTTTATGGTTTGTTGCATTTTTGCGCACCGAGGTTTTTTTTGACGTGTCAGGGCGTTTTCGAAGACCCCGATGTGTTTATTTAGCGCCCGGTCTTCTTGTTTGTTTTGGAACCATGTTGCCTTTTGCGGCCTCAACCACTTTTTCAGGTCCTTGTGCGTTATCATGACCCCTGTGTGCCTTGAGGGCTTCCGGTATATTTTTGGACCTCCCGGTATGTATATTTATGGCTGCAACGCATGTGTTAAGGCCCTGTCGCTTTTTGTGAGACTCTGTGCGCTTTGGAGGGCCAGTTGTATTTTCGGCCCCCGTTGTGCTCTTAGGGTCCCGATGTGTCTATTTTGGGCTTCTGACGCACAGTTGTGGGGCCCCAGTACAATTGTAGGGCTCCGGTACGATGTTTCTAGGTCCCAGAGAGGCTTATCGCGCCTAGGCGCGTGGTTCCGGAGACCCAACCCCAGTTTTCTGGGCTCAATACGATGTTTGTGAAGCCTTTCTGATTTTTTAAAAGTCCGAATCCCGGCCTGATTTCTCGAGCCCTTGGCGCCATGTTTTTGTATCCCACCTCGATTGTTCGAGATCCGGTTTGTTTTTCGGTGCCGTATGCAATTTGTGAAGGCATCTGATAACATGTTCG
Organism: Ashinkailepas kermadecensis; assembly: GCA_034440615.1. Taxonomy (NCBI): domain Eukaryota; kingdom Metazoa; phylum Arthropoda; class Thecostraca; family Neolepadidae; genus Ashinkailepas; species Ashinkailepas kermadecensis. The sequence continues at coordinate 9,794 of JAOTOM010001638.1, read as the reverse complement.
GTGCTCCAGAGCCATTTTTTTAACCTGGGCATTTAGTTGTTGGAATCCCTCCTTATTTTGGAGGGCTCCAGCTTGATTTTTTCGGATACCGATCCGGTGTTTGTGGTTACACTGTGCTTACGTGTGGCCCAAGACGCCAATTTTTGAGAGCCTCGACGGGACTACCGATGGGAATTGTGGGTCCCGAGTGCGATATTTGAGGTGCCTGGTTCGAGTTTGTGGGACGCGTTGTATTTAGCTGTGGCCCCAACGCGATTTTGGCTGTTCCTGTTGCAATTTTTCGGGCCTCGGAACGAGTTTTCCGGGGCTCGCCGTATTTATTTGGAGACCCATACGCGAATTCTGGTGGACCGACGCGAATTTTGGTGGTCCCAGCGCGATTTTTGAGGCCCCGGCACGATTCTTGGGAGCTTATCCCTCTCAGGATGGAGGGGGCATTTGCCCCTTTGATGTACCACTGCGGCCACTGAAGGAGTTTTTTTGTCCCAGAGTGACATTCCGATTAAGGATTGATTTTTGGGGCAGCTGCAACTTTTGGGGCCCCGGTGCGACCTTCTGGGCCTCCAGTGTGATTTTCAAGGGCTGCGACGCGACTTTTTTTTGTCCAATGTGATCTTTTGGGCCCCGACGTCATTCTCTTGGATCCCTAGCGCGACCTATAGCGGCCTCGACACTGTTTGGGGGTCCAATGCGCTTTGGGTGCTTTTGGCGTCATTGTTGCGCCCCCAAAGTTATTATCCATGTCCGGATTGTTTTTCGTTGCTCCGGCTTCATTTGTTTTGGTCCCAATCAGACTGTTGGGGCACGGTACAACCTGTCGTGCCCCTGGCATGATTGTGGTGGTCCGGGCGTGAATTTTTGGTACCCCAGGCTCAGCATAATTTGCGGGAGCCCCGCCGGATCTTTTGGGGCCCATATCGTGATTTTAAAGTACCCAGACACGACTCCTACTATTTCTTAATGGTTTCTTTCTTTCTTTCTTAAATTATAGGCCTCCTGTCGCGTCTTAAGGGTCTCGTCTCATTTCCTAGAGCCTTTTTACTGGTTTTCGACGTCTCCTTGTGTGTCCTACCCTCCTCCATATTCAATGGTCCTCTCCCGTCTTGGAGGGCTTCCTCTTGCATTCTGGGGACCCTTTAACAAGGCATGGGGCTTCATCTCATCTTCGAGGGGCATTCTCTGCCAAATTAGGGGCCTCCTGCCACGCCTCGTGGGCCTCTTCCTTTATCATGGCAAAGCCTTACCCGTTTTGAGGGACCTTCAATTTTGGAAACCTCACCTCTTCCATACCTGCTACCACTCCCATCTTAAGGGCCTCCTCTCATTTCCTGGGAACTCTATCCGGTTTTCGGGGTCTCATTTGGTCCTGGAGACCTACTCCTTCTTGAGGGACTCCTCTCCAGTCCGGCAGATGCCTCATTTCTCTTCTAGAGGCCTTCTTTTTCAAATTAGGGGCCTCCTCTCACGTCTTGGGGCCTCCTGCTCTGCGTGTGGATTCGATCTTTACCCATCTTAGGGGTGGTGTCTTATCTCCTGGTGGACTCCTCTTCTCTTCCAGACGCCTCCTCTGCCAAATTACTGGCAACCTTTACTATCTTATTGGCCTTGTTATTTCCCGGGGACCTTCTTAGCCGTCTTCGAGCCTTCTTTTCCGCCTGGGAGCCATTTCTCTTATCCAATGGCCTTTCTCTCCTATTTTAGGGGCCTCCTCGTTCATCATGGGGTCTCATTTCCAATCTTGTGTCGTTCTCTTCCCAATTATGTGCCTCTTGCCACGTCTCTGGATCGTCCTTTTCTATCTCGGTGGAACCTCACCTGTTTGGGGCCTGCTTTTGCGTCTCCGAAACCTCATCTCATATCCACTGGCTTCCTTTTCCGTCTTAGGGCCTCCTCTCATATTCTGTGGCCTCCTTTCCGGTGTTGAGGCCTCCTTTGCAATCCTGGTTTCCTCCGTGCCATTTTTGACACTCTCTTGATTTCTGGGGACTCCTACCCTCTCCTAGGTGACTCCTTTTTTAAATTAGGGGCCTCCTCTCACGTCATGGGGGCCTCCTTATCTGTGTTTGGAGCCTCATTATCCTCTTAGCAGGGTGCTTTTGCGTCCTAGTCCTAGATTTTCTCTTCTAGGGTCCTCCTCTTCCAAAATATGGGCCTCATCTGGCTGGTCTCAGTGGCCTTCTCTCATGCCTGCGGAGACCTTCTTACCCGTCTTGGGGCCCCTATTGCGTCCGAAGAAATCTCCCTATCTTGTCCTAATTTTATATTGCAGGGGCATCCTCTTCCGTCTTGGGGGCCTCGTTTTCCAAATTAAGACTATCCTGCCACCCATCGGAAGCCTTTTCGTCTAACCTGGGTGGCTTCTTGCCCGTATCGGTGGCATCCTTTCCGTCCTGAGGGCCTCCTTTTCGTACTGGGGGCCTCCTTTTCGTCCTGGGGCCTCCTTTTCATCCTGGGGGCTACCTCCCAATCTCTGTTCTACGTCTTGGGGGACTCCTTTTCGTCCTTAGGTGCATCCTTTTCGTTCTGGGGGCCTCTTTTTTCGTCCTGGGGCCTCATTTTAGTCCTGCCGGCCTCCTCCCAATCTCTGTTCTACGTCTTGGGTGCTTCCTTTGCGTCCTGGGGGCATCCTTTTCGTCCTGGGGGCCTCCTTTTCGTCCTGGGGGCCTCCTTTTCGTCATGGGGGCCACCTCCCAATCTCTGTTCTACGTCTTAGGGGCCTCCTTTTCGTCCAGGGGGCCTCCTCCCAATCTCTGTTCTACGTCTTGGGTGCTTCTTTGCATCCTGGGGGCATCCTTTTCGTCCTGGGGGCCTCCTTTTCGTCCCGGAGGCCACCTCACAATCTCTGTTCTACGTCTTGGGGCCTCATTTTCGTCCTGGGGGCCTCCTTTTCGTCCTGGGGACCTCATCCCAATCCCTGTTCTACGTCTTGAGAGCATCCTTTTCGTCCTTGGGTGCATCCTTTTCGTCCAGGTGGCCTCCTTTTCGTCCTGGGGGCATCCTTTTCGTTCTGAGTGCCCCCTTTTCGTCCTGGGGGCCTCCTCCAAATCTCTGTTCTGCGTCTTGGGGCTTCCTTTTCGTCCTGGGGACCTGCTTTTCGTCATGGGGGCCTCCTTTTCGTCCTGGGGGCCTCCTCTCAATCTCTGTTCTACGTCTTGGGGGCCTCCTTTTCGTCCTTGGGTGCATCCTTTTCGTTCTGGGGGCCTCCTTTTCGTCCTGGGGGCCTCCTTTTAGTCCTGGGGGCCTCCTCCCAATCTCTGTTCTACGTCTTGGGGGGCCTCCTTTGCGTCATGGGGGCATCCTTTTCGTCCTGGTGGCCTCCTTTTAGTCCTGGGGGCCTCCTTTTCGTCCTGGGGATCTCCTTTTCGTCTTGGGGGCCTCCTTTTCGTCATGAGGGCCACCTCCCAATCTCTGTTCTACGTCTTAGGGGCCTCCTTTTCATCTTGGGGGCCTCCTTTTCGTTCTGGGTGCATCCCTTTCGTTCTGGGGGCCTCCTTTCGTCCTGGGGGCCTCCCTTTTAGTCATGGGGGCCTCCTCCCAATCTCTGTTCTACGTTTTGGGTGCCTCCTTTGCGTCCTGGGGCATCCTTTTCGTCCTGGGGGCCTCCTTTTCGTCCTGGGGACCTCATCCCAATATCTGTTCCACGTCTTGGGGGCCTCCTTTTTGTCCTTGGGTGCATTCCTTTCGTCCTGGGGCCTCCTTTTCGTCCTGGGGGCCTCCTTTTCGTCCTGGGGTCCTCCTTTTCGTCCTGGGGGCCTCCTTTTCTTCCTGGGGGCCTCCTCCTAATCTCTGTTCTACGTCTTGGGCCTCCTTTTTGTCATAGGGGCCTCCTTTTCGTCATGGGGCCTCCTTTTCGTCCTGGGGGCCTCCTTCCAATCTCTGTTCTACGTCTCTTATAGAGACCTGATTATATTTCCTGGGGGCCTCGTCAGTCTTGAGGCCTCATTGACAGTATGATCTTCTGTCCCGTCGGCCTCCTTGCTCACCTTTTTTGCTGTGCATTTGCGGATGGGGGCCACCTCAAATTTCTGGGGGCGCCGCCCCCCAGTTTCACGGCAGGGGGGCGACTGCCCCCCCCCCCTGCCCCCGGTGGCGACGCCCTTGATTGTATGCTTGTAAGGGATAATTTGTCCCCTCAATGTTGGCTTTGCTCCATGGGCGTATGTTTTGGAAAATTATTGAGCAACCAGTGGAGTACCTATATTTGCATCAAGCAGGACGGGGCAAACGGATTTGCAGGGTGGGGGGGGGACCTACGCCCATAAGTCCTTGGATTTCGACCGCTATTTTGTCAAAGGGGACATTTCGAAATAATATAATTAGTTATCAACTAAATTGTCCTGTGGAGGGACCTAATCCACCACTATGGTTTCTGATTGGTCTGATTTCAACCCTAACTCCACCATCCGGTTCCAAGGTTTACTTTTGGTATCCCTTGATAAGTTACCTCTCACTGCTGAAATTACACCTATACCACAAAACCGGATCGGTATCCCAAAAAAAATCAAGCTGGAGCCCTCCAGAAAGGGAGGGACTCCAACAAATAAATGTCCGGGTCAGGAAAATGGCTCCGGACCACCGAACATTTTTTTTTCCAGATGCCTTCAAAAATTGCGTATGGCGCCCAAAAGCATACCGGATCTCGAAAAATCGAGGTGGGATACAAAAGCATGGCGCCAGAGGCTCCAAAAGTTAGGCCGGGATTCGGACTTTACAAAAAAACCCAGAAAGATCCACAAAAAATCGCGTTGAGCCCAGAAAGCTGGCGTTGGGTCTCCGGAACGAAGCGCCTGGGCGCGATAAGTCGCGCCGGGACCCATAAAAATCGCACCGAAGCCCCAAAATCGTACTGGGGCCCCACAAATGTGCGTCCGAAGCCCCAAATATACACAGCGGGACCCTGAGAGTACAACGGTGCACGAAAATACAACTAACCCTCCAAAGCGCACCGAGTCTCCCAATATACACAGCGGGACCCTGAGAGTACAACGGTGCCCGAAAATACAACTAACCCTCCAAAGCGCACCGAGTCTCCCAAAAAGCGATAGGGCCTTAAAACATGCGTGCAGTCCTAAATAAATATACCGGGAGCTCTAAAAAAATAAACTGCAAGCTCGCAAGGCGCACCGGGGCCATGAGAACGCACAAGGGCCTGAAAAAGAGGCTGGGGCCACAAAAGGCAACATGGTTCCAAAACGTACAAAACGACCTGGAGCTAAATAAACACAGCGGGATCTTCGAAAACGCCCTGACACGTAAAAAATACTCGGTGCACAAAAAAGCAACAAAGCCCTAAAGCGATCAGGGTTTCGAAGATTAGGTCCATAACTTCAATTTAAAATGTATTACCCACCACTTTAAAATGCAAAATTTCAGAATTTTAAGCATTCCAGTTCATAGTACCCGGTTGCCACGACGGCAACGTCAGTGCACGTGCACACCCATCCTTCGTATTCGGTGCATTCGCCACACTTCGTGCGATTCTATGGTTTCTGCTAGGCCTTCTGCGTTTTGCTAATTGCTACCACATGATAGACTTGCGCCATATTTGACGTGATGGAATGCTTCGTATGGGCGTTCGCTGCGAAAAGTTGATTGATTAACTTCGATCCTTAGTTTCCTACTTCCCACATTTTCTGGTAGTTATGAAATGCGTTTCCGCTGAGCTTTGATGCACTTTATATCTTTCCTGCTATCCTCCCAGATTTGCTACCGAACTGAGGCCCTGCCTCAGCGTTCTATTTTGACCCGTTGCGTCTTTCTTGGTCTATAGTGGTGTATTATGGCTCCAATCTATTTTGTTATGGGCCTAAAACATTTTCCAACCCCCTGCTCGTTTTAGGGTTTGTTGCATTTTTGTGCACCGAGGATATTTTTTTGACGTGTCAGGGCGTTTTCGAAGATCCAGATATGTTTATTTAGCGCCCGGACTTTTTGTTTGTTTTTGAACCATGTTGCCTTTTGCGGCCCCAGCCACTTTTTCAGGCTCTTGTGCGTTATCATGACCCCTGTGTGCCTTGAGAGCTTCCGGTGTATTTTTTTAGACCTCCTGGTATGTATATTTATGGCTGCAACGCATGTGTTAAGGCCCTGTCGCTTTTTGTGAGACTCTGTGTGCTTTGGAGGGCCAGTTGTATTTTCGGTCCCCGTTGTGCTCTTAGAGTCCCGATGCGTTTATTTTGGGCTTCTGACGCACACTTGTGGGGCCCCAGTACAATTTTGGGGCTTCGGTACGATGTGTCTAGGTCCCAGAGCGGCTTATCGCGCCCAGGCGCGTGGTTCCGGAGACCCAACCCCAGTTTTCTGGGCTCAATACGATTTTTATGTGAATCTGTTCTGATTTTTTTTTTAAAGTCCGTATCTCGGCCTGATTACTCGAGCCCTTAACGCCATGTTTTTGTATCCCACCTCGATTGTTCGAGATCCGGTTTGTTTATCGGTGCCGTACGCAATTTGTGAAGGCATCTGATAATATGTACGGTGCTCCAGAGCCATTTTTACCTGGACATTTCATTGTTGGAATCCTCCTTATTTTGGAGGGCTCCAGCTTGATTTTTTTTCGGATACCGATCCGGTGTTTGTGGTCACACTGTGCTTACGTGTGGCCCTAGACGCCAATTTTTGAGAGCCTCGACGGGACTACCGATGGGAATTGTGGGTCCCGAGCGCGATGTTTGGGGGCCCGGTTCGAGTTTGTGGGACGCGTTGTATTTAGCTGTGGCCCCCAACGCGATTTTGGCGGTTCCTGTTGCAATCTTTCGGGCCTCGGAGCGAGTTTTCCGGGGCTCGCCGTATTTATTTGGAGACCCATATACGAATTCTGGTGAACAGACGCGAATTTTGGTGGCCCCAGCGCGATTTTTGAGGCCCCGGCATGATTCTTGGGAGCTTATCCCTCTCAGGATGGAGGGGGCATTTGCCGCTTTGATATAGCACTGCGGCCACTGAAGGAGTTTTTTTTCCCAGAGTGACATTCCGGTTAAGGATTGATTTTTGGGGCAGATGCAACTTTTGGGGCCCCGACGCGACCTTCTGGGCCTCCAGTGTGGTTTTCAAGGGCTGCGACGCGACTTTTTTTAGTCCAATGTGAACTTTTGGGCCCCGACGTCATTTTCTTGGATCCCTAGCGCGAGCTATAGCAGCCTCCACACATTTTGGGGTCCAATGCGTTTTGGGGGCTTTTGGCGTCATTGTTGAGCCCCCTGGTGATTATCTATGTCCGGACTGTTTTTCGTTGCTCCGGCTTCATTTGTTTTGGTCCCAATGAGACTGTTGGGGCACGGTACGACCTGTCGTGCCCCTGGCATGATTTTCGTGGTCCGGGCGTGAACTTTTGGTACCCCAGGCTCAGCGTAATTGCCGGATCTTTTGGGGCCCATATCGTGATTTTAAAGTACCCAGACACGACTCCTACTATTGCTTAGAGGTTTCTTCTTGCAAATTATAGGCCTCCTGTCGCGTCTTAAGGGTCTCGTCTTATTTCCTAGAGCCTTTTACCGGTTTTCGACGTCTCCTTGTGTGTCCTACCCTCCTCCGTATTCAATGGTCCTCCTCTTCCGTTTTGGAGGGCATCCTCTTGCATTCTGGGGCCCCTTTAACATGGCATGAGGTTTCCTCTCATCCTCGAGAGACATTCTCTGCCAAATTAGGGGCTTCCTGCCACGCCTCGTGGGCCTCCTCCTTTATCCTGGCAAAGCCTTACCCGTCTTGAGGGATCTTCAAGTTTGGAAACCTCACCTCCTTCCATACCTGCTACCACTCCCATCTTAAGGGCCTCCTCTCACTTCCTGGGAACTCTTTCCGGTCTTCGGGGCCTCATTTGGTCCTGGAGACCTACTCCTTCTTGAGGGACCCCTCTCGAGTCCAGCAGGTGCCTCATTTCTCTTCTAGAGGCCTTCTTTTTCAAATTAGGGGACTCCTCTTACGTCTTGGGGGGCCTCCTGCTCTTCGTGTGGATTCGATCTTTACCCATCTTAGGGGTGGTCTCTTATCTCCTGGTGAACTCCTCTTCTCTCCCAGGCGCCTCCTCTGCCAAATTACTGGCAACCTTTCCTATCTTAGTGGCCTTGTTATTTCCCGGGGACCTTCTTAACCGTGTTTCAGCTTTCTTTTCCGCCTGGGAGCCATCTCTCTTATCCAATGGCCTCACTCTCCTATTTTAGGGGCCTCCTCGTTCATCATGGGGTCGCATTTCTAGTCTTGTGTCGTTCTCTTCCGAATTAAGTGCCTCCTGCCACGTCTCTGGATCATCCTTTTCTATCTCAGTGGAACCTCACTCGTTTGGGGACTGCTTTTTGCGTCTCGGAAACCTCATCTCATATCCACTGGCTTCCTTTTCCGTCTTTGGGCCTCCTCTCATATTATGAGGCCTCCTTTCCGGTGTTGGGGCCTCCTCTGCAATTCTGGTTGCCTCCGTGCCATTTTGACACTCTCTTGATTTCTGGGGACTCCTACCCCTCTCCTAGGTGACTCCTTTTTCAAATTAGGGGGCCTCCTCTCACGTCATGGGGGGCTCCTTATCTGTGTTTTGAGCCTCATTATCCTCTTAGCAGGGTGCTTTTGCGTCCTAGTCCTAGATCTTCTCTTCTAGGGTCCTCCTCTTCCAAAATATGGGCCTCATCTGGCTGGTCTCGGTGGCCTTCTCTCATTCCTGCGAAGACCTTCTGTGTTTGGATTTTTGTTTTGGGGCCCCACATTAGGGGGCCTCCCCTATGTCTTGGGGCCCCTATTGCGTCCGGAGAAATCTCCCCTATCATGTCTTAATTTTATATTGCTGGGACATCCTCTTCCGTCTTGGGGGCCTCGTTTTCCAAATTAAGAATATCCTGCTACCCATCGGAAGCCTTTTCGTCTAACCTGGGTGGCTTCTTGCCCGTCTCGGTGGCATCCTTTCCATCCTGAGGGCCTCCTTTTCGTGCTGGGGCCTCCTTTTCGTCCTGGGGCCTCCTTTTCATCCTGGGGACTACCTCCCAATCTCTGTTCTACGTCTTAGGGCCTCCTTTTCGTCCTTTGGTGCATCCTTTTCGTCATGGGGGCCACCTCACAATCTCTGTTCTACGTCTTAGGGGCCTCCTTTTCGTCCTGGGGTTTCCTTTTCGTCCTGAGGGCCTCCTTTTCGTCCTGGGGCCTCCTCCCAAATCTGTTCTACGTCTTGGGGCCTCCCTTTTTCGTCATGGGGGCCTCCTTTTCGTCATGTGGCCTCCTTTTCGTCATGGGGCCTCCTTTTCGTCCTGGGGGCCTCCTCCCAATCTTCTGTTCTACGTCTCTTATAGAGACCTGATTATATTTCCTGGGGCCTCGTCAGTCTTGAGGCCTCATTGACAGCATGATCTTCTGTCCCGTTGGCCACCTTGCTCACCTGTTTTTGCTGTGCATTTGCGGATAGGGGCCTCCTCAAATTTCAAGGGGGGCGCCCGCCCCCCAGTTTCACGGCAGGGGGACTGCCCCGGCTGCCCCCGCCCGATGGTGACGCCCTTGCTTGGAGCACGGCTATTGTTGTGGCTGATATGCATCAATTCCCAAAAGTGGATGTATTGCGCTCATGCGAGTCTTCGAATTCAATGTGCAGCAGAGCCAGGGTAACTCCTGGCTGGGCGCCCCCTGGGCCGCCCCTCCCTGGCCGGGCGAAGGACGACCTGAGACCTGGCCGGGCGCCGCCTAACAGTTCGTTGCACCAGGTGCAAATCTATTCAATGCACACCAATACCCAACAGGCCAAATAACCACGCGGTTCGGGGGTCCAGCCAACGCGGGAGGGCGGAACTCGACCAGCCTGGTCGTCAGCCTGTGCCAGACGG